>PNEQ01019449.1:0-18746 GCA_003012365.1 Medauroidea extradentata
AAAGTAAAACGTAGACGTAATTTAAGGTGAGAAAAATTTTGGTATCTTGGTTTGCATTACGGGACAAAATACAGAGTCAAGACACGAACTACAAAGGGTTGTTTTCCTTTATCTATCAAACGATATTTTATGTGCTAGTAAAGAAATGTGAAATGTATATATGAATACACTTGAAAATAACATGAAATTTGGTAACAAACATGTTTGCAAGACTGGATATAAGATAAAAAGATAAATTTTATATTGATAACTGAAGTAAGTATACGAATAGCAGTAGACGGGAGAGGAGATATTTCAATAGCGAAGCGGTGACATCACCTCCAGTGAAGATGGAAAATATTCGTGTGTATTCTTACCGCAAGCATGTATTTATGGAAAAATATAAGTATGTGTGCGTGAAGTTGGATGACATTAAAGTATTATTCATAGTATGTACCAGTGAGAAAACTAGGATATCTGGATTGGACAAAGCAACAACTAGAAACGGTATACGGGTTAGTAATTGATAAGGTCTCTTCCCTGTAGTTATAAGTCGTCATTTAAGGAAATTGTAACCGTTACGTGTTTAACTTTGTGAGAATCGACGTCAATACCTTCTAGACACCAGTGCTATAAGACATTTGCGTGTGGATACGCTGTACGGAGAATAGGAATAAGTAAATATAATGCAAATCAGTGTCGTACAGCATATTGATGTTAGAGCTGTAGACTGTATGTACGTATAGCATATAAGTACAGGTCACGATATTCTCCCTGGAAAGCAACATGGATCGATGATGGAATGAACTTAGGAGAAAATTGAACCTACTACGAATGATGTGTTAATTGTGGAGCCATCATTAACTTCTGTTTTGAATGTGAACAGCCCGGAATATTTGTCAATGACTTCTAGATACACTTGTTGATTCTGTGACAAGATTTACAGTACATGTTGACATGGTAGGGTAGGTGGTATGAAACGAAAAACATGTATGTATAAGGACTGTTTGGTTTATTTTATACTATGGGTGTTAGAAGTGCGGGCGCGAGTTCAGGTGTATTAATACGTCTATCAGTCCATTAAGAATATGACGAGATGATTACGACGAACATGTTAAAAGTTGGGGGGAGCTAAAGCATCTACGGTTGTATACATGTTACAGATATTTATAATAAAAATGTAATTGTACTGAAGTGTTTGGCTTTCTGAGTTAGTCTGAAGATAATATTGAAATGCAATCAGCAAGGACTAACGTACATTTCATCATAGTATGAAAGAAAATTCGGTTTGATAACCTTGAGAAGAGTGATAAAATTATTGAGTTAAGAAATAAAATGTATGATTGGAGTGCTATTACACTAAACAGGTACCGTATTAAGTCACTCATTTTAGGAAAGCGAACAGGACGAAGCACGTACCACTGTATGACGTTTATTAAATTGAATGAATAAGAGATGTTTGTGTCAGGTTTAACTTACCTATGACCACAACTCACTTCGAAAATGAAAATAGAACAGTATGTGTGTGATATTTCCTGTATCTAGTGGAACTGGTAGCAGTGAAGCAAAATTTTATCTACATCAGTGAATAAGTTATGATGTGATGTGTGCTCGTGTTGAACAACTTCGAATAGCACTGCGGTAGCTTTACCTCTGTTGGCGATATCTTCGCCGGTGATAACTACCTACATGACAATGGCTATGACGGCGCATGGGACTTCCTTGTCATAACTGGTAATATATGTGACTGGGTCAACGAATATGGATGATGCTTCTGTTACGAGGCCTTAGTTTGCATTGTGACATTATGAAGTTGATGAGTGCAATAAGCTAAGGTTTTTTGTTGCTTAATCATGCGCTATATGGACTTGACTGTGATAGTTTTAAAGTGAAGACTGAATATTTTTTCATGGTATGTGGTGTTTGTTTTACAAGTAGTTGATTATATATTGAATGTACATAAATTTTTATAATTAAGGAAACAGGGTTTTTTTTATTTATCTTGGGTGTTTGACGAGAATAAATATTACGATTTAAAAACTTTTTTGTGTAAAAAGTAAAGTAAAGTAAAGTAAAGGCCAGTGATATGAGATTGGATAATGGTATATGCATAGCTGCGTGATGACGTCTATATGTAACTGCTCGCTACGCAGAAAGTCATATCTGCGTATGTGTATTGTAGAAGAGTGTAATGAACAGTTCAGACAGACTCTGACAGAACTGTTGGAGAGTGAAGGTAGAGTTGTGAGAGGGTATTGGGGAGATGGTAGGTGTGAGGGTGTAGGGATGGTGTGATTAGCATAAGTAGTATGAATATGAAATTGTACATCTGTTTCTTCGATAGGGTGGTGTACGCCATATTTGAAAGTAGTCGAAGAGTCTTGCATATGTAACTGTCCTGAAAAATATGTTATTTTCAACACTAATGAATGGTTTTATCGGAAATTTAAATAAATGTAGCTAATTTGGTAGGAGTGTGAGTGTAGACGATGAAGTTCTGTAGGAGATAATGTCAGTGTAGTTATAAAAAATATTCATCAAATATTATTTTTTAATAATTGATTGATTTTATTGGGAAACGAACGGATACCTCTAAGAAAGAAGTCATGTTTTAGTAGTATTCATTAATAATATTTAAATAAAGTTTTGAAATTATTATTACTATATTAAAAAAAGCTAATTTTGAAATTGTTGAACAAAATGTAGTCTCAATCGACGGTCGGTACTACTTACGGTCGGCTAGCTATTATATGGAGACATAGATGTCGTGCTGTTTTAGTGAGAATAATAAAGGAAATAATGTTTAGACGATGGGTACGAAAGTAGTGGTAAAGTTTGCGAGAGGGGGTGGAGGGGATGTAGTAGTTTGAGCGGGTTATAACACGTGTGTCGGTGAGAAGGGAAAGTAGGGGAAGGAGGGGGAAAATTCATCACATGACTAACAGCCAATTAAAATAAAGGATAGTGGAAGGGTAAGGGGGATATGTTAATAATTACATGTAAAATGTGGTGGGGTGCGTCAGTCTGTCGATGGAGTTCGTCCGGGTAAGACGTGTCGGTAGTTGATTTAATTAAATAATTTTTATATAAAAAGTTTTTTTATTAAATAGTTTTTTAGTAAAAGTTTTTTATTAAAAAGTTTTTTATTAAAATTGTATTTATTGAATGTGTGCACGGTTAGAATAGAATGTGAAATCGAAATTTAAAAAAAAACCAAGATGGTGGCGCGAAACAAGATGGCATCCGGAAACAAGATGGAGGTAATGTTTATTTCGGAATTTTTGGACTTTTTTTCGGAATTTTTTCTATTTTTGAAAAAATTTCGGAAGTTTTTGAAAATATTTTTTAATTTTTTTAAATTTTCGAAATTTTGGAAAATTTTGGTAACTCGACACTCAAGGTCAAGGTCACGGTTAAAGGTCAAGGTCATCCAACATGGTGGCCGGGGCCGTGACATCACAACATGGGGGGGGGGGGGGGCGCCACACTCGGGCGGGCGCCACACTCCGGCTCCTTGTCCCAAAATCGGCATAATCATACTACTATCCCGATTCCACTGCTTTGACAAAATTGACTATATTGCTTAGAAGAAAATCCTAGATGTCTTCAACACCTTGGCTAACAAGAATGATCAGAACTCGCATCTGTGCCGGCTCATCGCAATCCATTCGATTGTTCGAAAAAAAGACATATGAATGCAGCTGAAACACACAAAAGACCACGCTGCAGATTACACGTACAAGGTACATTTTATCAGGTTGAGATATATATGTATCTGCCAAACAGCTTTCTTGAGTCTCCGTGGAATAACAAAGGGCAGGCTTTACAGACTTCCACAAAATTTACTTATGTCAGGACATTCCCCGAGGAATAAAATATGTGCGTATTATAATCGACCAAATAAAACACAAAGATACATAAATGCCTTGATCGAACAGCATATCAACTCCTTTCACGCTCGAAAATCTCACTATTCATTACGTGATAATCCAAACAAAAAGTACCTTCCTGAAGACATTAGTGTTGCTCTCATGAATGAATCTATCTTGGAACTGTACCAAATAAATGTTCCATACAGAACGTATTGGGCAGTATTCAAAGCTTTTAACATTACATTAGGATATCCACAGTCAGATACTTGCACAATATGTGACTTCAACAAGTTAAAACTGTTAAGCACACTGTCTGCAATAGAGAAGATAAAGTTTGATGTAGAACATAAACGTAATCTTAAAAGTGTCTTCACTAACTTTGAGCATAGATATCAAATGAGAGCAAAAGAGCGAACAGTCATGTGCATTACAGTTGACATGCGAAGCCTTCCCTTACCACACATACAGTCGAACGCAATTTATTGCAGTAGGCAGGTCAGGTACAACGTGTTTGGAGTTCGCAATCTTGCGGACGACAGTGTAACAACGCACCGCTATTTGGCACACGAAGATAAAAAGGGTCATAACAAAGTCATATCAATGATTTTTCATTACCTCAACAATGTTCTTCCAGAGAACCAAAAGTGTAATGAGTTGGTCTTGATGAGCGACGGCTGTCCAGGCTAAAATAACAACAGAACAATGGTCTTCTTCATATACTGTCTTGTCCATGTTATAAAACTGTTTAACAAAGTGACCTTCCTGTTCCCTATATGAGGACACAACTATTTACCGAATGATCAAGTTTTTTCCTTGATCGGTAGCAAGAAAACGAAAACAAGAGGGCAGAAATTCCAGTGGTTTGGGATGAGAAGATAAAGGTAGCATGGAAACATCCACAACCTTTCAATCTCCATGTCATGCATTATTGTGACTTCAAAGACTTAAAAATTTCAACCGATTTCCTGATTCTGAAAATTCCAAAGCCTCCACTGATGCAGAAACAAGGCTGAATGATGCAGACTGAGAAAGGTAACACACACGTGAAGTTGAAAAATACCTACAATGGTCCATGCAGTTATAAGAGGAAAGGGGCACTACAACTCTGACACCATCAACCTACCTCAGTTATACTAGAGATACCCAGGCCTAACGTCAGTTAAAATGAAGGATGTTCGGAATCTTCTTCAGTAAATTGAAAACACGGATAACATCCAGTATTATCAGCAGATTTTCGAATGCTTGTATCATTTCCAAGGTAATGCAGAAAATGAGGAAAATGTTCAAGGATGATAGTAGCGATGGCTACAGTGAGTAAAGATACTTTTGTCGAAGACAGCATCTAAGTAAGGTGTTTTCTGGATGTAAATATAGTGTTCTTCGTTACTGATGCGTAAATATTATTTACAATGTTCAAATTTTGTTTTCCTCATCATAATGAAAAATATTGTTGATGAGAATTCTAGAATTTTCCAAGAAGCAAACAAGTCCATAAAGTTTTCTTTTTTTAAATTATAAGTCCTTTACCTAACATGTTTGAACTTGTAGTGTGTATAACACAGACCACAGGCATCTCTGAATAAAAATGTCAAGGCTATTCGTATATTCAGAGATTAGAGACAGTTTTTTATCCTCTTGAATGTTATGGTTTTGGACTAGTTTGGTTCTTACAAATAACCCTTCAATTTCTTTAGAATAGGAAAAAAAAACAAGAAAATAAAAGTAATGAACCAGCATAAATGATTCATTATTAATACGTATAGATATAAATACATAAGAAATAAATAAAAAGTACCAATCCAAAAAAGAAACAAAAAATATTTAAGAGTATTTAGTAGGAAAATTACAAAATAAGTAAAAAATAAGCAAATAAATTGATAAAATAAATACTATAAGTAAGCATCTAAATACAAGACACGTAAAATACTAAATATTAGAACACAACATCTTAATTAAGACCATAATTTGAAAATTTAATCTATTATTTACGCGAAAATAATTCAGAAAAAACTTGATTTATATACAAATCACCAAGAAAAACAAATAACAAATAAAAAATGCTTTCAAGTAGGCCTGCACGATAACATCCATCCGCTGAACTACCCGAGCATTGCCGAGCACACCCGGCCACTTTCGAATATACCCGAGCACCAGCGAACACAGCCGAACGATGTCAGCCTTCCTGCCTCTTTGCTCCATAAAAAACTCATATAACTAATATCGGCATTTATATACCACTTAGGTGTAGGTCCATGTGTAAATATGTGTAAAATATGTGTGCATTGCAGTGTATTATCAATGTGTGTGTATTAATTTGTATTCTCTGTAGGATAGGATGATGGAAACAAATAAGTAAATAAATAAACAAAATATTTTGTTCCTGAACATAGGTCCCTAACACTTTGGCTACTCACTGGTGTATCAAAGTTTATGGTAGTCATTTTGAGCAGGTAAGGTATTTACAGTATATTTCCCAAATATACAGTATGCGACGTATTTAATATATCGCACGTTGAAAACAATAGGGCACAAGAGCTAAAAACCTACATTGCAGGAAATCGAGGTTTAAGCTAATGAAGGCAATAAAAAATAGGAACATAATATTTGAGCACAGTTTTTTTTTTTGGCATGTAAAATAGTGTACTGCAACAAAGGCTTTTAAAAGAAACTGTTAGGTCTTGAAAATAATTTGTTTCAGCACTTACGTCACTATCGCAAAACAATATTGTCGTTATAAACTGGTTTCATTATTTGATGCATGTAGCCGTAAGTGCTATTCATATACGTTTATGTTAATGAAGTGTGTACCAAACTGTAATTTTATTGTTAACTATACCATTTACTACAGAAAATTTTTATTTTTGCTCTGTTAATATTTACAACCAGTTACAAGATTCGAACAAATCATCTCTGCGGAGAATTTACACTAATACCCTAATTAATTTTTGTTATTTTTGAAAACTGTCTATTACAGTACTTTAATTATAAAGTGCTACTTAACTTGGTTTTTCAATATTAATCGTCTTTTAAACTAAACCAAGCTTTGTCAGAAGAGTGAAATTGCAGATGACAAACATTTAGTCTACACTGACAATACAGAAGAATATTTGGAACACGTTAACAAGGTTTTCTCCTACTCCGAATCGGATGATTGGTTCCTTACTGCTCTTCTCATTCGATACCACAGCTACGTTGCTGTAAAATGACTGATGATGGCTTTTTAGAATTCCATTTTCACGAAGAGATAACAGGTTGTTTTTTTGCCTTGGTTATGCCTGGTAGGGAGGTGTAGAGACGGCTTAGTGTTAGTACTGAAGGTATGCCTCCTCTCACTTTTCGGGTGAGGAAAGTCTTAGAAGTCCCTTCAAAACTTGTCTTGTAGGAAAATTGGAAACACTTTTCATTTTATACCTTTATTTCTCGTGTACTTAGCCATGAAATAATTTTTGTCAGTATTCACCGAAAAGCTGGTTCTATAGAATTTTGAGAGTGTTTTGAAATGCATGATTGAGAACACCAAATTACATAACCTCAATTATTTAAACATTCTTCACAGCTCGTGATTAAGTTAGTCAACAAATAAGTGCTCAAAATTACTCTCTTAACATTGGATTCCTAACCATAAAAGTATTTTTAAAAGTTAATTCAATAATGTAATAAATTTTGTATTTTAGTTATTATTAGAGACCAGGAAATTTCACAGATTCAATGAACAGTAGGCTAGACTCCACAGTTCTGTATACACTATGTCCTCAGCTTCTTGTAATTGGCTGCTGCTTCAAGGCTGGGTAGCGCGGGAGTCTGTGCATTTTTTCATGCAGGTCTGCTATTGGTTCATAGTTCTCAAATAATAATTCCACTTACAGTACCCCAGTCGCGAAAGTAATTAAAGTGGAAAGGAGTTTGAAATCTAACGTCTTCTCAAATGAATTCACTAAATTTCTATGCCTTTAGTGATTAAATTATTGTGACATTTCAAATACAGCTATAAATAACAAAATATTAGGTTATAATGTGCAAACACAAATATATATTTTACACTTAGGCCCTACATTGCATCTCTGCTTTATATACATAGATTTAGATATTATTACTTAATCACAGTTCGTCTATAGTACTTTACGGGCAGTGAATAATAAATGTAATATAAATAATACACAGACCACAGTTGCTATCTCTTAAATTTTGCATGAATTAGTAGATTCCTGTTTCGAAACATGTTGTACAAACTTGAAACGTAACGTACATTCAATTAAATTTCTTCAGTGTCGTTAACTCAGCATCAACAAATCAACGAAGGTCAACAGCAATGATGTATACTGCCATCTTTAACAAATGAAATATCCGACGGACTGTGCAGTTGTTACACTGTTCCTTAAAATCATTATAATTTATATTTATAAAGAACAAATAACTTTAAAATGTGTAATGTCATGAACGTAAAGAAAATATCTCAAAGAATATTATCATGCTGTAGGGCCGTAAGCGTTAGTAATATGTAAGAAACAGTTCTGCAATACAGCCGCATGTCACTTATGGCCGTATGACATGAAACAGTAAATACACAGTTTTTGTGTAATATGGCCGTAAGATAAATGTGGCTGTATTGCACAAACATTTATAATACAATTTGTACAACTTTCAAAGAATACTTTTCTATACCAGCTTTGTTTATTTTCCTAGAAATTGTGGCTTTACAGCACTATATGTATCCCTTTGAGATGTTTAATGTGGAATCCATAGCTCAAAATAAAATTGTTTGCACTTGTGGCTCTATTGTATTCAGCGTGCGGTATGTTTACATTATTAACATGTTCATTATTACTTCTAACTTTCCGTTCGCTCTCCGTGCTGCCTCGTCTTCCACTGTCATTAAGAAACATTAGCAGGTAAACACAGTGTTTATTGACTTATGAATAAAACATGATCACGTAGTTCGCATTTACACGCCAAGCCTTGTAATATAATTTATTTTCGTCCTCTACGTACATGCATGACTACCGTTGCAGTACTGAGTATCACAGCTGAATGAAAAGATTTATGTCGAGTGAACAGCCAAATATTCGTCGTGCAACGACGCCTAGTCACAATCTTACTACTACTGCGCGGTGTTAAGTGACTTTCCCAGGCGTCTAGAGAGACTTGTTCTTCAACAACCAAATAGCAAAGGCCGGAACGATGGTCACATCTCAAGCTGCTTTGATGGCTGCAGTGATGTTGAGAACATTTCCGGGAAAACATTTTTCTTTGTGGCTTTGAACTCCAAACCGGAAGCACCGAATTCAACTAGCGTGTTCTTCTTCATAAAACGCCAGGAACAAGACTGAATAGTGGCTTGCAAAGACTGGGATATGTGATATTCAGGCTAAACCATTTAAATCCGTGACGGACCTGTAAACGCAGTCACTGAAACTAACTACTGTACTTTCAATGATGCCAGTGTAAACGTTTCCTCTAGTTTATAAATTTAGCTCTGAGTAAACCATTTCCATTGGTCCGAATTTAAATTTTAGGGTTAACAGAAAATTTGTTTGGGTGGCACATACTAACACCGGAGACCCGCTGGTAAAGAATTTAGACAACTAAAGTTAGCCAAGGTTTGATGACTTTGAAACGCTCAAGAAATACTTACAAGGCGCATTTCCTGGCAGTAACCAAGTCTCTCCTTGTCGATTTTTTTGGACAGTTAATTTATTGTTAGTAATTTTTTTCAACCCCGTGTATCAGATGTTACTGGGTGCTATTCTCTGCAAATGTTCAAAGTTTAAAATGTAATATTCGTCTTGAATTGCGAAAATATTCTGAATCATCGCGTGACAGAGCAAGGCAGCGCAATGCTAACCCACTCCATCCATTCGAGATGAGATTCTCTGTCCGATCATCCCCAATTCTGTCTCCAATTTTTTTCCGAATTCGTAGAAGGTGAATGCTGGTACGGGTCCTCACTGCAGACCGCCACTACGATTTTTGTTCCTCATTGCCTGAACCTCTGGTGCTGTTTTTGTAAAGCCATATGTGTGGCCACGATAATATTAAACCCTATCTAGCTACAATCTTGTAATATCTCACGAAGTGTCTTTGCTCCATGTAAACTATATAAACTCCAATACAAATGCACTATTTCCAAAATTACGTACCAGAATTCGCTAAAGTTCAGCACTACGACGTAGGATATAGCGGCTCAGGTGCTATGCTCAAAATACTTCACAAATCCATAGCATAGGACTTATGCTGTGCGTCTTGCATGGACATACATCCTCAGCACCTCTCTGCTTAGCTGCTATGAAGTATCCCTGGAACACACCAAGCATAAACAACTAGAATTCCCCCCAGGTGCTAGAATCTCGCAGGAGTTAAAGAGTCGTTCTTGCTCACCGCATACATACTACAACACATCGCAGGGTTAACTGGAAACAAGCACGAGATTCACCGGTGGTGTACAGCTAAAGTCCATGTGATGCGCACCCCTGGCATCAGTGAAACAAACAGCATGATTCAGTTGCGGCAGTTGTGGTCTGTGGCGTGGGCGAGGAAGACAGACAGAGAGAGAGAGAGACTGAGAGCAGAAACCCGACAAGGAAAGTGCATATCGACCAGTCACTGCAACGTATCTACCCTGGCGTCGTGCGCATGAAAACAGAAAGAAGAAAGGTCATTGTTTGCGCATGTTTCCCTCAACCCCACTCCCCGCATTTACCAACAAGTTCCAAAAATATATGCCCGGCCAAGCTGGCGTTGGCCAGGACCGATAAGACAAGAAGGAAAGGAAGAGAAATTATATGGTTGTCAAGCTAGAATACCAAATAACCAAGAAAATGTTTACGTTAACGTACGGAGAAAAAAAAGGATACGCTTAAATATTTAACAGTTTCGAATTTAATGAGGGGGGACGTATCAGCGTCTAATAATGCTACACCACTGATAACACTTACCATCTACTAAGCAACCACGAGAAACACCAGCAGCAAACTAGTACACTATATGCTACATCACTTGTCATCTACCAATCAAACTACAAGAAACACCAGCAGCAAATTAGTACACTATACGCTGTAACACCTGTCAAAACACCAGCACCAAACGAGTACACTATTCGCACTGTCACACAAAGTGGCTGACATCTGGTGGCTTGTTTATGAACTAGCATAGACGGCATCAGTAAACCTTTTGCCGTATTCTGCAATGTGGACGTTCAGATTAATTTTAGTGTCTTATTGCATAGAAAACAAGTAATTTTAAATTTTCAAAATTTGCAGGTATTTAAAATAGTCTGAAATGTCAAGGTTGCTGCGTTAGTTTAAAATAAGAATGTTCTCAAAGCATTATGTTCCAGGTGACAATCGCAGCTGCTCTGTACTGGCTAACTTGAACTTAAATGTGTTTGAAATAGGACAAATGCAAAAATTAAAGTTACCAGCATAACTGATAAGCCTACTTTCCTTAAAGTGGGTGCAAATTAACCCTGATAGTCAAAATTGGTTATGTAATACAGGAATATTAAATGATAAAATTGATTTAGTTTATGATAAACAGAAAATCTGCTAAAGGTAAGTGAGCATGCTAAGTAACCAGTTTAATAAACAGGAGAAAATTTTTTTCTATGATGACTTTCTGTCATTAATATGAAAAATAGCCGCAATTTTCAAAATATTACAGAATGATGAATGAAATATACAAAAACCAGGATTGTATGTAGTATAGCGGCACCAAGATTGATGAACGAATGAAAAAGTAAATATATATCCTAAGATATGTATTACTACAGTAAAAATATAAATATGGCCGTCATTTTGAAAATATACACACAGGATAAATGAAATATACAAAAGTCAAGTAAGCTTTGTATGTAGTATATGTGTACGACGTTTAGCGAAATTACGAAAAATACTTCCCAAGATATGCCACGCAATGCTAAAAATAGAAAAATAGCCACCATTTTCAAAATATGAACACAGGACGAACGAAAAATAAAAAATAAAAGTAGGTAAGATTTGAAGTAGTACAAGTTTACCAATTTTGGTTAATTTCTGAAGTAGGGCCTATATAATCTAAGATATAAAATACTGTGCTTAAAATATAAAAATGACAGCCATTTTCGAATCATAAACACGGGATGAACGAAATACACGAAAGTAAAGTCCGATGGGTGTGTAGCTAAAAATTTTTTCATTTTACAGCGTAACAAACAATAAACCAACATTGTTCAAAATAATTATAAACAAATATATCGGTGTATACCACTGTCTGACACCCTTAAAAAACTACAAAATAAATTAGGTTTTACAAAAAAGAAAATTTAAAAATATGTGCAAATGGTCCATCGGTGGGTATAGGGTTCCACGAATGGACCAAGCAGTTTCCATGAATGGACCACTCTAAATATCTACCGTGTTTACAAGACATGTGTCAATACTTGGTTAACTACACAATTCAAACAATTTGCGCTTATTATCTTCTGAACATTAGGTACTATATAGAGAAAATTTCTAAAAATTACCTAGGTTTTAACATTTAAGAATCCCGAGACTTAGCCTATTGTAAGTAGCAGGGTTTATTTTAAGTTTTGTGTTAATACCTCTAAATGAAAAATGAGCATTTTAATATATGCAAAAATATGTTACTGACAAGTGTTGCAAAATAACTTTTTCTTTTCCTTTTTTCACGCCAACACACACTACATGAAACCGCTTTTTGCATGACACCCACTGTATCATATCGTCCTCATTTGCAGATTCGTAAATATCAGAAATCCGAGATTATTAACTGTACAAAGTCCCTTTCGTTTTTTAGAGGCCGGTTGTACAAGAGATTTTTCAGTAGCGCGCTTTTTGGAATGCCTTTGGGATACTTCTAATAGAGATTTATAGGAAGACGAAGTAAGTTCAGCTGCTTTTTGTGTCCACGTTTTCTTTTTGCTTGCAAAGAGAGCGGCAGCTGATTTTAGAAGTGGATATATGTGTTTTACTAACACTAAAGTAGACGATGATATAGGTCTTAGGCTAGGTGTAGAAATTCAGACTTTACTGCATGTAGCTATGGCTATTCAATACGCAACATACTATTTCATCTATATTTAAGTTTTACGTATGACGGGATAGTATAACCTGCTTTTCCATTACCTTCGAATGCGAATTGCAAACTATTAGAATTAAATAAATCCCTACTTAGATTTTGTTTTGTTGTTTTATTTTTAAAAATGATTTGTTGACACTCTCAATCTCTTAAGTGTTAGTGGACGAATGGAATTTTTTATATAACAGAGACATAGTTTGAAGTGTGTCTTCTTTTCGTAAATAAACGCTTCACAAGCATTTTTAACAGTTACACAAGGAAAAATACTTAACGTACCACGCTACAGCACGACTCACACGTCCGGTCCACTAACTCTTTAGATCACGACATACACGCTAAACAATTCACTCGCAAATTTGACTTAATTTTCTATGGGTTATCATCCATACTAATCAATTGTGTGGTAATTACAGCTTGTACAAGAACTATAGTAAAATGTTAGTTCAGATTTTTTTTCATCAACTTTTTATTTTTTTTCGTTATCCTTTAATTTCTGTAAAGTCAGTATGAGTTACTTTCTGCTAATACCGAAACATATTAAAATTACGCATGGCAGTGCAATTATTCAAACTTTTTAAATATCCTTAAAATGCGTAAAATGCTGAGAGATGCATTGCCACTTTGTGATGCTGTGGATGGACCAGTTTGCTATGGATGGACCATCGGTCCATTCATGGCACTAAAAGATGGTCCAACCATAGCACTGACTACATGTTACGTGGAGGTATATCACAAACATAAATACAATCATTGTCATTTTGGTAACTTGTTACATAGGAAACAAGCTTTCATTTGCCGTGCCAGTTATAAATATTTTGTCACCGTACTGATGTGTACAAGCCTTGAATGAAAGTGTAAATTAACAATAAACCTAATGAAAACTTAGCAGACGGCGTCGCGAACGCATCCTTCTTCGCACAAGTCTGAAACTTCTCCAGCAGGTAGTGACTCTGCCGCGTTTAGTTTACTGTGTCCTACGATAATGCGTTGTGCGCACAGATTCTGAAATATTACAGCGGTCCAGCGGTGGCGCTGGTCCATTTATGGTACCTGTCCCCCAACTATGCTAAACATATAAAAATCACTACCAATTTGAAATATGAAAACAAGCAAAACGATGTACACAACAGTGGCTGGATTTATTTGCTTGGACATACTCCATTGTGAAATAAATGACTGTCAAACGGAAACTAAAAATAAGACAAGAAAACATCAATAAGCAGAGTATGCTTTAGTCATCAAGATACATACACAACATGAAATCCCAAAACTGGAATCCGATAAGATAAAACAAGGAACAAACAGAAAATAAATGAAAAAAAAAACAAAAAATCTAAAAAGAAACCTAAGTTGACATGCGACACAACGATGAAACAAAACAAAAACGCAATAGATATCAGACACTAACAGAAATACAGTAAATGACACACCGATGAGGCGAAACAAAACACAAAGATATCAAACACAAACAGAAAAACAATAAACGACACAAACGATGAGACGTAACAAAACAATAGTTTTCCAGACAGTCAGTATTAACGATGTTTCGGGACCTGATGACGGGAACAGATTCCAGTTGCCGAAACGTCGTTAATACTGACTGTCTGGAAAACTACTGTGTTTTGTTTCGTCTCATCGTTTGTGTGGTTTGTTATTTTTCTGTTTGTGTCTGATATCTTTGTGTTTTGTTTCACCTCATCGTTGTGTCGTTTGCTGTTTTTCTGTTAGTGTCTGATATCTATTGCGTTTTTGTTTCGTTTCATCGTTGTGTCGCATGTCAACTTAGGTTTATTTTTTAGAATTTTTTTTTATTATCTGTTTGTTGCTTGTTTTATCTGACCCGATTCCAGTTTTGGAATTTCATGTTGTGTATGCATCCTGATGACTAGGCTAAAGTATACTCTACTTATTGATGTTTTCTTGTTTTATTAGTTTTCTTTTGACAGTCATTTATTTCGCAAAAGAGTATGTCCAAGCAAATAAATCAAGTCATGCACTCCCATTACACAGTTCTTTCAAGGATCATACACAACAGTAATGTCAGCTTTGCATGAAGTATGTGTACAAAGTAAGATGAAATTCTAAAAAATATTTCCTAAGATATGTGATATGCCAAAAATATTTAAATGACCGCCATTTTGAATGTATACGCGCAGGTTGAATGAAGTACACAATATGCAACTGTAGTATTTATGTAGTTTATGCGTACCAAGATTGGTGAAGTTCTGAAAAATATTTCCTAAAATACGTGATACTATGCTAAAAATATAAAAATGGCCGACATTTTTTAAACATTAGCAAAGGATGAACGAAATACACATTATTCAACTCAGCTTTGTATGTAGTATATGTGTACTAAGTTTGGTGGCTTTCTGATACAAATATCCTAAGATATGTGATATTGTGGTAAAATGATAAATATGGCCGCCATTTCGAAAATATGAACATGGCGTAAACGAAATATATAATAGTCAAGTCAGGTTACAAAGTTCTATATGTGTACAAAGCTTGATTAAGTTCGGTCCACTGATTCAAAAGTTTTTTTAGGGACACACACACAGAAAGGCGATCTCATAAACCTACAATTTCATTCGGAAAGTAGGCAAAAAAATCTCTACGAATTTGCATTATTAAAAAGTTGTATGTTTCCATTTCTAGGCATACTTTCACATACGAACAGAAACTATCCAGCGCAGCACATCTTAACAAATTAGTGACATACTTCATAATTCAGTTTGCGACTGTCAGTTAATATATTTTGAATACATTTCTGTAAATATAGTTTATATAATTGTAAGGACTGGATTTATTTTCTTGGACATACTCCATTGCCATACAGACGACAGTTAAAGAAAACTAAAAACGTAAACAAGCAGAGTATGCTTTAGTCAATGGGATACATACACAACATAAAATTCCATAAATGTAATCGGGTCAAATACAAACAAGGACAAACAGATAAGAAAATAAAAATGAAATCAAAAGAAACCCATGACACCACCAAGGTAGACAACTCTTGTCTGAGGTCTGCTTTAGCAAAGGGACAGTCAGAATAATGTATGTCACACAAAATAAAAAATAAATAAATAAACGATTTACAGGCGGCAAACTGCTATACAGTATGCTCGAACCCGCTGATATTAGTGAAGCGAAAACCACAGTTAACAAAACTGCTATCATCTGGCAAACGAAGTAGAATTAGTTGATTATCTGCTAGCGTATCAAAACAGGACTTCCGTTTTTTAAGGGTTTGCACTCGGATTCGTCTGGAAAACACAAGCCTGGAAACCTATGTGTAATTTCTCGTTACTAGTAGAATTTTACGAAAAGATATTTGCGCAATCTATATTTCACTAACATACTTGTTTAGCGGCACCTCTTCGTTGGTTACTGGCCATGTGGTCTCTGACATTTTACTACGACAAACATAATTAGGTTACGGCAATACAGCTAGTCTTAAATGTAATGGCTAGAGTTTACATAAGCCAAAATGTCTTGCAATACAACATAGTCACGTCATTTCATTCGTGAAAATTTGCTTCCCCATATTCATTACTTCTACACACCCTACACAAAAAATTCAATATGGTATTAAAATTTCCATCTGCTTCATTTCACCACGTCGTGCTCGAGAAAAAGGTCCCAAAACGTCGCGACAACCTACTTAATATTGGATTTTGTATGTTCGAGGTATTTTGATGCGGCCAGTCCACCTGAGGTAACTGTGTCAATAAGATTAAGAGATTTCAGAAACATTTCGATGTTTATTTTAAAACTGGTCGTAAACTCTCTCGGCATAGACACTGTTACATTACTGAAACTTAGCATACCGCATAATCAGTATAGCGTGAAATTATTGTTTGTCATTTCATTTTAGGGGAATTTTACTGAACTTGAAATATATTTGACTGTTTGAAGTTTTGTGTATAGTTGTGTATAGTTGTGACGCTCAAATATACACACAAACATTACGCAAGTAAATTATTTTGGTTGAAACTGTGCAGCTAGTGTTGACTGTATTACAGCAACTGTTCAAACATGCAAGTGCAAACACTGTATTCACAAATAAACGGCGAGAAACAGCTTTGCAAGAGTCTGCAGCCATTTGAAAGGTGTGATCTACTGACACTCATAACATTATTGGGGAAATTACGGAGCCTTAAACCACAAAGCAATACATTAGCACTGGCAGTTAGAATATTTGAAATTAAATAACATATTTAATCTTATTAGGAACGAAATTCACTTAGATTTTCCATACTACAGTTAGCCTGCCTGCCCAGGAGTCGCACATTGCTTGACTCGTTAATCCAAAATGTACAGCACAGTCGAGTTGGAGATCCTGCAGACCACTGCAGTTCGCATCACGTCATTGCTCGTCACATTACTTTTACACGTCATTGCCCTCATCCTCTTGCTTCATCAGCGTGTAAGCACTGTACCTTCCTCTGTCTTGCATCTCAAGGAAACTGCCAACTTGCGACTAATGGAACCCATGTCATCTCAAAGCAGGCATGTGACCTACTTTCTCACGGGCGACAACTGAGCATCAATAATAAAACAAATCTACTTATGTTACATCATAAATAAATTTTAATTTATATTAAATACATATAAATTGTATTGTTAGAATCACACCCATAATGCCGAAGTAGTCCTTCAATCACGCATTTAAGCATGATGCTCACGCTAGCGTCAGTGCTTACTCTCAGTCCAACCCGCTAACAAGACTGTCATCTGCCTACTTTGAGATTACATATGTTGGATTAATCGCAAGTTAGCAGTTTCCTTTCGTTGAAGATAGTCGACCAGATGCGTTACTTACATGCTGATGAGGCAATACATGTGTAGGTTAGGTGCCGAGAAATGGCGTGATGCTAACTTAGCAAGACGGGGACAGTGATTACAGTGTCACGTGAAGGTTATATTGTGAAAATTATTGACGATGGTAGGGGAAGGGAGAAGGGAAGTAGAGTGAAGAGGGGACATGTAAAACTTCATCGTCATACGACACCATGTCAGAGCTTCGTTACTCTGGTGGAGATCGAATGCTAGCCGTTATATTCAAAGAAGTGTGCTCGATGATGATCGAACAGCTGTCGTCACACAATTAAGTACAGCAATAACATGTTAACTAAAAATATTTTTAAAATGGCCGCCTCCATGCATATGAAAAAAGTTACGATTGTGTAGATGTTAAAAGGCGGCTGTTCCGATGATTAAAAATTTAAAGATAGTGTCCTCCATACACAGAAACAATTTATAGTCAGGGCAGCAGAACTCATAAACAAGATGGCTGCTGGAAGTAGTGCATATAAATTACTATTTCATTGATATTATATGAAATTTTTCGTAATTTATAGAAACTTACGAATGTTTAGACAATTCTAGAAATGTTTGAAATGTTTGACCATCCGTGATCTTGAGGTCAATGTATATATAGGTCATTAAAATTCAAGATAGTGGTCGTGACACCATCCAAGATGGACGCTATCCAACAGCCGTGATGTCATCAACGGCTTCTGGCTCCTTATCTATAATTCATTTTGTCAGAACTCCCGTTATAAGATAATTCTTATGCAACTTTACGTGATTATCCTCTAATTTTATATACTTTGACTATGTGACGTAATGAGAAAATACATTTTCTATGTTCCTGCGGTTCAAATAAAGTAGGTTTTTGTTTTCAGCAGTCAAAAATAGCCGTTATTAATAATGTTGAGGTATCAAAATTCCCAAAACCCCTTTCTGATTGGTATGCCGTAACCTATGAGTAAAAGAAGCATGGTATGAAGTGTGTGTTATTTTAACTACTAAATAATA
>PNEQ01019449.1:18846-31513 GCA_003012365.1 Medauroidea extradentata
GTGTGTCGTGGGGTTTTACACGCAAATCACAGACGTGTGGTGTTACAGTAACCTTATTATGATTGGTACAGTCAAATGAGAAACGTCACAGTTCAAAGGCACGCTGCCAATATCTATGAAGCAGAACTGCAGACGTGCACATAAGGCACTGGAACAAAGTGGGGCAAAATTCTTTTCGCGAAAAGTTCATGTCTCTAATAATAGGTGAAACGTGTGGCAGTTCTGCATAAAAATAATACTCATACAACACTGTTGATGCACCAGAAGAGAAACTCTCTTAAATTAAACATATTTCTGGACACACAGAACCTGAGATATTGTCTCTACGTTAGCTGGACGTTCATCGTAAGCAGCTAAAATTGTTATTACATTGATCGGGTTTGACATGTTTGGTACGCGATAGAAAATATCTTGCTTATGTCGAATTTTCAATTTGAACGTCTACGTCAAGGGGGCTAGCAGAAGGATAAATGAATTTGGCGGAATTTTACGCGCACATGATTGATTGATATTTTATTGTCTGGAGAAACTTATTACAGCCATGGACAATATCAAATAAGTACATAATATAATGTAATAAGATATTATTACGTTAAATCGTTTAAAAAGTGTGAAGACAAAAATGTCTACAAACATTTACACTCACAAAACTCATTTATAGAATGAAAAGGTGAGGCCACCAGCCAATCATGCAATCTATGTTCAAACGTTTTAAATGATAAACATGTAATATCATTAGGTAGCAGGTTATATAGTATGTTTCGTAATTTTCTGTAACTGTTATATGTTTTTTTTAGTCTACAATACGGTACATTTCTACGCCCTCGATGCCTAGTTTCGAGTCTGCGTACAGCTTGTCTATATTGTATTTCAGTTAGATTATTTTTAGTATAACTAGAGGTACATCAATTTCGCGGATTCATCTGGCAGTAGCCTAGATTTCTCAATCCTGTACAAGCACTGGACTAAGTCGATTATTCATTGGCTTACAACTTTACAAGCGAGTAGCACGCAATAGTTCTAGGAATTATTTCCTTATTTACTACTGGCTTTCGGTAGTCAAATGCGTTTCGTGACAGCCACCAGCTAATCACACACGTGATTATGAAGCAAATATTTTGGCGTTCAACCTGACCTGGAACGTATCTGCGAAATTGACGTACCTCTAAGTATAACACAATAATGGATAAATGCACGGGTTAACTACGGTCATAATTTTTAGTTGGATAAAAAGTAGTTCGCAATGTGCTAATTTGTCTGAATCTGTTAATATCCTAAGTACTATGTGTAATTGTAATATATCGCTTGTATGTTTACTGTTTCCCCACGGTAAAATACCATATGAGATTGTACTATGAAATAAGTAGGCTGATCCAACACAGTTATCCGGCACATGACTTCTTAGATTCCTCAGCAAATATTTAACTCTAAATAATCTAACTGTAATATACTTTATATGAGTCAACCAGTTTATTTTATTGTCTACAATAATACCGTTACCGAAGAATTTATGATAAGTATTGCCACGGCGCTAATTTTCGGGCATTTATTTTTTTTTCATCCATACTCGAAATAGGTGGTAAACACTGGCACAGTCACTAATTTCAGATGCTACATCAAGTAAGATGAGAATGAACTCTCTCTCTCTGTCTCTGGAAGACGCTCGGAGCTCTGTGATGAGTATGCAAAATGATGAATATCTCCAAGTAGTCCGGGGATTTCTACTAAATCTGCTGCCATCGCACCTCTCCCTCGATCCTTTAATACCGCTGATGGAACCTTTCTTCTCCTCACTTCATGCCACTCCCCACCCAACCTGACCTACCAACGTCATTATTCTCGTCCCAACTCATATTAAATGGTTGTCAGAGTTCCCGCGTAGAAATAAGACATCTCTCAAATACGTTATCGACCTCACGAATTTACAGATACAAGCATGAGACCTCCTAAGTAACCTATTGTACTATGTATATCATGACCCACCTATGTTAGTGTTTACTCCTTTGAAAATGTATGTATGTATATATATATATATATATATAAATTTTCCATGGTTTAAACACTAATATAGGTGGACCGCGATAAATTCAGCACTCTTTGAAGACTATCCTATCAACTAGAACAATAATTTAAAAATATTATTTGTTGTGACATCAGATGTAAACTTTTGAGCAGGATACTGTCCACACTCTCTGATTATTGTTTACATAGTTTGCTTTGTTTACATTTAAAAATGGCACAAAACCTTAAATTATAGGTTTTCAAAAGTGCTTACTTTATTCCGAACACCTGTATCTATAGACCTATATTATTGCAGCAAAAACACGTTAATATTTTATGTCTAACCCTAAATAAAACTGGGACGTATTAAATAACTGTCCTTTTTAACCTAATATTTATAATATATATATATATATATATATATATATATATATATATATATATATATGTATACAATTTATGCTATCAATTAAATATAATACAATTATTTTAACGGCATCATACAAAATACAATGTAACCTTTACGTCGATTTATCAATGTGGGTTGCACAGAATATCAACAAAAAGCCAATGTACATAATTACAGTACATTTTAATAACGAATGTACATTTATTGTTGGATTTACACACTCTACTGTGAACCAGCAAGTTATTTATTTGTATACTGTTTACTCGTTTATCCTTAAAGCTTCACTTTTGCGGTGCCATAGAAATAAATATTTTATTTATTACAATCTGTGTCGTAAAACATAACGACATGTACTTATGGGTAATGACTGTTGATATTTTGTGAAATGTGTCGCAATAAGACAACATTGACGGTACAAATAGTAAAATGGATATCTTAGTTTAAATTTAGAACTAAAAATGTCTTGCATTTTAACACGTAATACAAAATATTAACAGTGGTTTCCATAAGTAGCTGTCAAGTTTTACTGACGTTATAAGAAACACAAAATAGTGTAAATTGCTGATATGCAGGTAAGTTTTCACTAAATAAAAAATAAAAAGGAAGTCATGATTCTGAACGTTCGAACGAACGCTTTACTGAGGAAATAATTTTTGTCCTAGACTGGAAGGACTTTTGTTTCTTAAGTTTCAAGTAAACAGAACTTGGCTGTGTAGGCTAATGCGGTAAATAGTGTCGACCATTTTACTGTCACTAAATTCCCGGGCAGTAGCCAGTTTCAGGTTAGAACAGAAAGATTAATACAGTTTAATTAATAGAAGAGCAATTTTAATTTGCAAGCTAATTAAAAGATTTCGAACGAACATACATATTCCGTTTCCATAATACTGTGTACCTATTTAAAATTATTCTATTATTAGCCCATGCTTAATGTACGCTATTAACTACTTTTATCAAGACACGAGCAAAGTAATACATTCATATAAATATAAATGTCAAATATACAAACCGTTATGCGTTAAACCACGTGCTGAACTTTTACCAAGCTTGCAGGACACCGGTAAAATGCTTAGAGCTCTATACACATACACACATAGGTACACACTTTTCCACTGACATTACCAACGTTACCACTACAACATAAATACTTCCTTCAACATCTGAAAGATACACAGCCGTCTCTCCCTTCTCCTTAGTCAGTTACACAATCCTGCAACTTCCTCGGCAGTCTCCGTTGTCTAGTAGAGCACTCACAGACATGTAGCAGTCTCCAATTGGAATCTCCTGAATGGTGAGGAGTCTCTGCAACCCGGTGAAATGGACTGGAAACCTGACTGCTCACACTCTGCTTGTTCCGTGGAAGAATTTATCTTTTGTGAAGGGTTGAGTGTTCTATTGTGCAGCCACACGCAACGCGCCCGGTCGCCATGGTGTACTTTTCAACACTGACTCACACAGGTCCACCATTAGGTCACTGACTAGGCTGACCAACACGCCAACCCAAATATCCTATGTCATGTCGCAAATTTTGTTATGTACAGTTACCTCATATTTACACCGTACACAAAACACTGCTGCTGTATCACTTGGCAGAAACTCTCTAATTTCTGGGGCTGCCTGCAAATCTGCTTGTCCATTCTGTCTACATTCCCATGAAGGTGGATAAAGTTTCGTCAAGGCAGGTGTCTTCACGGTTTCTGTACTGGGTGCTGTGACATATGTGTTAGCCGCGTTCTCCAGTATTTCTGAGTAATCTTCAGAAGTTTTTATTTCAACATTTGACCATACGCTCAGCTAAGACATTACTTTATGGATGGTAAAGTGGTGAGAATATTTTTACCCCACTCCTCTTCAGAAATATTTCTGACTCTTCTGAGCGAAACGCCCTTCCATTATCGGCCTTGGCCGACAAGGTTAAAACAACGCCGCACACCAGGCAACTTAGAAAAAGCATCAACAACAATAAAGAAATTTGCTCAGTGAAAAAGTTATGCCAAGTCCATATTTATGCGACTCTAAGGTCTGGTTGCTGTTGGCCAAGACACCTTTACATTGGCCAGATTTCTGTGGCATCTTTGGCACTTGTCACAAGTATACGGTGCTTCCTCAACCTCTGCATCTAGTTTAGGCCACCAATAATAGCTTTCATGCAAACCACCCCATCATGGTTAGCATGGAACATTTTTCGCTTGTAGCTTGTCAGGTATAACTACTATATTAACCTACATCAAACAGTCCTTGTGCATTGATAGTTCCTGATATCTCCCGATTTCCTGAACATCCTTGCTTCACCTACTTTACCGCAGTCGATAAAACAGGGTCGACTCCCTTTTTCGTAGCAATCTTCCCTGATTTCATCAGTAGGATGGGTGGCTACTCCAACATCAATAACTGTGATGACTGTTCTAGCAGTGGGACTTCTGGGAGTGGGGTACTTCTAGCGCAATACCTCTGCCTGACAATCGACTCAGCATGGCTTATCTGTGACCCTGGTCGATACACAAGTTCGTAGTAATACATGGACATCATCAAGCTCCATCTCAACAACCTTGGTGAGATTGACCATGGAATACACCTCAATGGGCGCGCTTCAGCCATACCAAGATCTTGTGGTCAGTTACAGTTTTGAACGATCTGCCTGTCACATTTAGCTTGAACTTATTTACACCAAAAACAACAATCAAGGCTTCCTTATATACTTAAGGTGCAATTCCGTTCACTTATTTTTAAGTGTCCTAGAGCCAAAGGCTATTGGTGCCTCAGAGCCATCACATACTGATATGCCAGCACTGCCTCCACACCATACTATGATGCACCACGGGTTAATTACCCCTGGTTTGTGTAAAAAATAATGCACTAAAACTTGGTCAGACTACAGTAGCTGCTTTGCCCTTCCAAATGCTTTAGAATGGTCCTCTGTCCACTCCCAACTAACATCCACATCTAACAAACGATGTAATAGTTCCAATATATCAGCTCTCTCCCTTATAGATCTGTCATATAAGTTTAGGAGGCCCAAATAGGCCTGGAGATATTTTTTATGTGGGCACAGGGGCACGATGTATCGCCTCCACTTTGCTCGTCAACGAGTGGATAATATTTCCTTCTATTTTATTGCCTAAAAATGTAACAGTGTACACTGCAAACATATATTTGAATTGCTTAAGTACCAACCCTACTCTTTCTAACCTCCCCAACACTTCCTGGACTCGTAGCATAAGTTCCTGCTAATTTATGACTCAAATTAAATTGTCACCAAACGGAGGTCTCCTGCCAACATCATTACCATCAACCGCTGGAAAATATCTGGGGCACAGCTGACTGTATCAGCAGCTCTGTAGTAGCATCGTATACTGTCACTTGCAGGTAGGCCTCCACCAAGTCCAATTTTGAGAACACTTACCAACCTTCTAGCACTGCAAAAGCTTCACTAACTGTCGGCAATGGGTACACCTCAGTCATTGGTGTGGCCCACGTAGAAAAGGTGAGAGATCCCGTCTCTAATTTTGAAGTTTTCTGCCTACCCGACACAGTTAAATTGATGCGTGTTTCCTTGCCATAATTAAGAAGACGGCTGGAACTGTATTTCATTGATGCTGTTTCACGCACGAAAGAACATTAACCCTGACACCAAAACTATGATTAAATTGTTGAAAAGAAACAAAATTGCACCTGGCAATTTAACAGAAGTTTACGATGCCCCGCACGACTGACTGTTACTTCTATATGTGTTCAACTGACAAGCGAGAAGCCAGCTGTGCCCCGTCTACGTCAGTTTGCTGCTGTGAAGTCAGGTACACCTTGCCTTGATTGGATATCGGCAGTCACGTGGGTTGTGTCTAGCCAAGAACGTTCGGTCTTTATGTGTTAATGGAGTTGGCAAAACTGTTTATAACTGATAGCGCCACCGTAGTGAAGAGGTCGTTGATGTTTAAGTATGATGTAATTATTACGATTGGACGATGCAAATTGAGTGGAAGTAGATTTTTAACAATAAATAGGCGTCCTTTTTATCCGAAAAGTACACTCGTATTGCTGGGGCTTCATACTGTAGCGTATAAGATAAGTTAAGTATGTGTTTGTTTGAAATTTGGAATTTTAAAAAATTATGTGTACATTTGATCCATTTAAGGTTGGTGATTTTGATACTTAAAATATATATACAGAATAGTTTTCCATTCTTGTAGGAACATTATAAAATGACACTGCGTTTCATTAAGAATGCATGTGGGAATATTTAACAAAAATTATTTTGATACTAAGACAAAATTAATAATGGAATCTTGTTAAAAGAATGCAACGCAATGTGTAAAATATTTTTATATAGTTTGAATTGCAATTACGTTGCGAGGGTGTTAAGGTGGGAGTATTTTGTGAACGATTTCCCTGTAGTAAAATTTTGTACAATTATATGCAATATTATTGAAAATAACAAATTTTATATATTTGTTACAGAATTGCTACATTTTTAAAATTGCATACGTATATTTTTGTACTTAATGGTTGAATCCATATTTTTGGTCGTTTATTTCTGAAACGGCTTTCAAATTTGCACTTTGCTTATTGTATTTTCTCCCACTTTATATAAACATTTTTTCAGTTAGATCTTTCCTTGAGGATTTGTCGTCACAAGGCTGAAATCAGTGGTGGCAGATATGTGCGCGCTATCATTGGGGGTGTCTTGAGGAAGACTGGTTTTCTCAAGAGTTTCTGTGGGCACCATCAGGGGGCGTTGCAAAGGTCATAGGTTCATATACACCTCTCTTCACAAGCCTATCTGATCGCTAACTCTCTCCATTACTGCTAATGCAACACACCGACTTTTGTTGAAGATTGGTTCACTTCCTGGCTTAACTTTTAGTGACATTGGTGGTCCCACATTAAGTCCCCAGATATCTAACCACTAATTCCCGGGTGCACGAATAATCCTGTGACCTGAGATTCGCTGACGAAGGTCCATAATTGATCCGAAGATCATTACGACAAGCTTTGCACAACTGTAACCTGAATATCTTTGATCTGGGATCATGAGAACGGCGGTTCGAGGAAATGTTACTTCTGACAACACTGTATGGCAGAATTGTGTTTAATGCCTAATGGTCAGAACAATTGTGACATCATTACTTCTTGAGAGTAATTTCATACAGACTCGGAAATTATGAGTCGTTAGGTTGGCTACCTTTATTGCTGTTGAGTTTGCAAATGTGAATGTTGTGTATGTTGATAGAATTTGAATGCTTTGTATTGAAGGCATGCAAAATTTAAAGAGAGGTAATTAGTTAAAAAAAAAAAGCTTCGCATTCTCGAAAACAAAAAAACCGATGGTGTACACATCAAACAAAAGGAACGGGCGTGGGAAGCGTTATCTTCCGCTTTTAATGATGTCAATGATGTGAGGAGAACAGCAAAACAGTAACTGTCCTCTACGTTTCGACAAACGAAACTTCAATAAAATATTTTCATTATCTCATATCCGTGAATGCCCTAACCTAACTACAAACAATTCATATAAGTACGTAACACAACTTTTTTAGGAAATTAATTGTGAGTTAACTTCTAATTTACGATGCAGAGCTCTTATATACTCGTTACCTTCGCTGACATACATAAATTATCTCTAAATCAATTCACGTAAATTTCGAAACTACAACAAATATGACTACCTTAAACTTGGTAATGGCTGCGATCTTGGATCATTTATTGACCCAAGAAATATCGATAGTTCAGGATCACGTTCAAAATTACTTGGATCAAGTGGTGATCTTGTTTAGTGCAACACTTTAGCGTGCAACCTGTGGATCTTCCAGCAAATGACATTAGATCAATTCATGAACTTCCTTTGTGTAACCGGGAATAAGAGGTACCGAGCATTGGGCGAACTTAAAAAGTTTCCTTGACCTCTGGTCTCCATACATGATGTGGCCTGCCACAGAGATAGCTTCAAGACAATTGCTAAAAGTACAACGGTAGAGTGACCAGTATTTTGTAAAGTGTTCATATACGTAACTGTCGTCACATGAAGGCTCGTGCCCAATGAACTCACAGATGGTACTCAGCTAGACTGAAATGTCCTTTATAGGTCTATACCCGAGCACCATCTGTGACTGCAATTTGCAGTCTAGCTTATCAGCAAATAATAACGCAAATTTTGCACGTCTTTACTTGTGCGTAGGTTTGATTGTCGAATCTAGCACGCTGGGCGGTAAACCCGCTTAATTTTCCTGCCCAGACTCTATAAATCGGAATGAGTGTACATTCATTCATTACCAGCAGTTTTTCATTAATTTAATGTGTAAACTGTTCTGTCAGGGATCCGTGAAAATCTACTGGTAATCAGCGAATAGTTACTGATTACTATTTACAGTATAGTTATTAAAGTAACCTTAATGAAAGTGTTTGTTTTGCCTTACTTGGCTATGTGTTACTTTTAATTGGTTAGCTTCCTCACGAGGTAAAGTAAGTACATATCTGGAACTCTCGCTATTATTTCAGGGCGTTGATTTTCAAGGAAAAAAAAACAATTTCACCCTACTGTTTCAATGTTTGGCGTGCACATCTGCAGCTCTGCTTCATGGTTGGTGATGACTCGATTGTTTTAATTCTCGGTATGTTTGGGTCCAACTCACGAATCACAGGAGTGTAGTGTCGCAGTAATCACGTTCTGATTGGCACAGTCAAATGAAAGTCTTCTTGGCTCAGAGCCACGCTATTAATTAGAGACCTGAAAAATTCGCGTTTCTTTTGGCGCCAAGCTAGAACTCCAGCAACTTTCGCAATTTGCCCATGACTTATTTGTCACTTCCTATAAGTCGCTTAGCCAATAGTACAAAAGCAAATATATCACTGCGTCGTCGAGCAGCCACTGAGCAGATAACGTCTGCTTGAATACACACATGTGCTTGGAGGCAAGCCTACAGGTCAGTGTACCTACGAATTTTTCCCGTCTCTACTAATAATCACCACGAAGGAGAGATGTGTATGTGTATAAAAGATACTGAATTAAGTTGTTGCGAAATTGTTGCCCTTTAGGCTTTTTTTCTGTCTTCTTGAGCAGCAGCACTGCCAGGATGTTTGGCAGGACGCCACTCTGGGCGATAGTCACACCAGACAGAAGTTTGTTTAACTCCTCGTCATTACGAATGGCGAGCTGCAGGTGACGTGGGATGATTCTCGTCTTCTTGTTGTGACAACGAGGCATTACGTGATGTCATTTACGTGTACGTACGCTTTAAAGGAGGTTAATGATTCTACTGTGGAATTGTTGATAATGGGGCACAAGCATTCTCGCGGCAGGCCACGACCTTGAATGCAAACATAAGGCTATGAGTAGAGATGATGGTTAGAGACATGAACTTTTCGCGAAAAGAAATTTGCCTCACTTTGTGTCAGTGACTTGTGTGCACGTCTGCAGACTTGCTTCACGGTCAGATATTGGATGTTTTGACATTCGTGTGTCGTGGGGTTTTACACGCAAATCACAGACGTGTGGTGTTACAGTAACCTTATTATGATTGGTACAGTCAAATGAGAAACGTCACAGTTCAAAGGCACGCTGCCAATATCTATGAAGCAGAACTGCAGACGTGCACATAAGGCACTGGAACAAAGTGGGGCGAAATTCTTTTCGCGAAAAGTTCATGTCTCTAATGATGGTTTATTGCGGGAAAACTTGACTGTTTGATGGGTTTCAACGTACGTTCGGCTGATGAAAAAATGACTGGCTTTCGCTCGTGCGTATAGCTGTTGCCCTATTTGACTGAGCCAATAAGAATCTCGCTATTGTAATATTTGATGACTATTATTGGTCTGCAGACAGCTACGTTATGTCAGACGTATATCACCCAACCATACATGTCACAAGAAACTACAGTGTTTTCAAGGGTATGTTGGCACAAAATATTTTCGCGATATACCATCATCTCTAGCTATGAGTGAGTTTAGCCTACGGCAGAAAGTAAGGCTTATTTAACACGTGCGTGAATGTACCCAGTGTGTTGAGACGCAAGAGTTGCCACGTGTCTAGTAGAGACGAGACTGGGCTGACGAGGAGACGTGAAAGCGAGAGTCACATGGCACGGGGAGGGAACATTAAGTCTGCACTTTGCTTCACTAAGCCCGTCTTTGGCTGGTTTTGGCACGCAGCCCAAGTAATCAACGCACTTCGCCCTATTTCACGGCGGGAGGCACGGCTCTATTACGACGACGTCACCAAGATACTTTGCATATAGTTAAGCGTTGCTCAATCTTCTCTTTCCTTTCCTTCCTTGTTGACACAGCTTCATGCACCCAAGTAGCGTGCCACAATGTCTTGGATATTACATATTAATGTCTGCATGTGATGGTTGACCGGGCCATTAGCAGGGTAGCGTGCCACATTGTTTTGGATATTACATATTGATGTCTGAATGTGATCTACGGCTGGGTCTGTAGCAGAGTAGTGTGCCATATTGACTTGGATATTACATATTGATGTCTGTATGTGATCTATGGCTGGGTCTATAGCAGAGTAGTGTGCCACATTGGCTTGGATATTACGTATTGATGTATACTGTATGTGATCTATGGCCGAGTCTGTAGCAGGGTAGTGTGCCACGTTGTCTTGTATATTACTATTTGATGTGATGTCTGACCAGGTCTGTAGCAGGAGTGTGCCACATAGTCTTGGATATTACATTTTTTTTGTATGTGATCTATGTCCGTGTCTGTAGCGGGGTAGTGTGCCACGTTATCTTGGATATTAAGTATTGTAGTCTGTATGTGATCTATAGCCAGGTCAGTAGCAGGGTAGTGTGCCACATTGTCTTGGATATTAAACATTTTTGTTTGTGTGTGACGTCTTACCGGGTCTGTAGCAGGGCAGTGTGCCACATTGTCTTGGGTATTAAAGATGGATGTCTGCATGCGATATCTAACCAGGTTAGTAGAATGGTACTGTGCCACGTTATCTTATATATAAAACATTAATGTCTGTATGTTATGTCTGAGTAGATCTGTAGCAGGGTAGTGTGCAATGTTGTATTGTATATTAAACATAGATTTATCTATGTGATATCTGACTGGGTCAGTGGAGATGTAGTATGCCATTGTCTTGGATATTGATCATTGTTGTCCGTATTTGATGCCTTACTGGGTTTGTGGCAAGGATGTGTGCCACGTTATCTTGTATATTACATATTGATGTATATATGTAATGTCTGACTAGGTCTGCAGCAGGAGTGTGCCACATTGTCTAGGTCTATCACATATTGGTTTATGTATGTGTCTACGGCCGGGTCTGTAGCAAGGTAGTGACCTACATTGTCTTGGATATTAAATATTGATGTCTGTATGTCATTTCTGACCAGGTCAGTAGCAGTTTACTGTGCCACATTATCTTAGATATTAAACATTGTTGTCTGTAAGTGATGTTTGACCAGATCTGAAGCAGGGTAGTATGTCATGTTGTATTGGATATTAAACATTGTTTTTGTATGTGATGTCTGACCGGGTCTGTAGAGATGTTGCGTGCCACATCGTAGATATTAAACATTGTTGTCTCTATATGGTGTCTAACCGGGTCTGTATCTTTATATAACGCGTATTTTGCAGCTTTCCCATAGTTTCAAAACTTGTTAATAGAATTGTGATACTATGTTTGTATAAACTTATTTTAATTAAGTAACATAGACTCCGTCGACGGAAAATAGTTAATAACGGCGTAACTGGGTTGGAATACGTATATGCAATTTACTATTACATAATTGAAAGTAATTTTAATGTATCATGTAAATTAAAAAAATATTATGAATTTTTTTAGTGCCATAAAGTGTTATTTGCAACTTTTAGTATTTCCATGTATTTTAATATTAAATGTAATATAACATATTATTATTACGCCAATTTTCTTTGTTTTATGCTCTTCCTTACAGACAGTGTTCTTTATATAATTATATATTATGATGAAAGTGTGCAAAAGGTTTTTGCTTCTCCTGAAAATTTTTGATAACTGAAATTTACTGTTTGTTGCACTAACCCTTCGATTTAACTCAGGTGTATATGCGTGTATGGCACTTAAGCCATCTTCTACAGCCCTAACCCCTAGGACCCCTCGGTCACCTCAAAGGCAGGCGCTCAAAATGACCGATGCCATCCAGAAATGGGGACAGGCCGGGCACAGATGAGAATCGTTGAGTTTCCCACACGTACAAACTCTTGATAAAGTCAAAAAAATTAACTGAACCCACAATATAGTCAATACAGACTCCTATAAAATATTAA
>PNEQ01019449.1:31613-86495 GCA_003012365.1 Medauroidea extradentata
ATATATATATATATATATATATATATATATATATATATATATATATATATATATATATATATATATATAGCTACATTTTTAATAACGAAGACCTTTGAAATAAAATAAATACGACAAAATGTAGTTTTTTTTTAGTCCAGGACGATATTAGGTTTTGAAATTAATTTCACTTCCAGAATCCAACAACACTACTCGAAGGTCAGTCATTAAGTGAAAATTTAAATTAAGTACAGAGCATGTATTTGACTTGTTTGATGCAGGCGCAGGTTGTCACATGCCGGGAGCTATAGGCGCACAGGCCTCTTCACAGCCATGGGGGAAAGCATGATCACCCACGCACTGGAACTGCTACAGAAGTTAAACACATAGAAACACAAAGTGTGAACCAAAATTACCAAATTACACGGACACTCACACTCGAATAAAAAAGTAAGGAATAAAGGACGTACCCAAAGTGGTAAAAACATAGAATGTCACCTCGTAACGAGGATTGAGATCAGAGGATTAAAATCTCCACGCAGTTATGCAAGTAGAAGAAGAGGGAAGAAGACGGAAATACTCGCAGAAAATAAAAGCATCGCGCCTAGAGTAGTGCTTGGCGAATTCGATACATCGAAAACATGTTACTCGTTCGTGCACCAATCTTCTCTTACATTTTTTTTTTTCAACAAAATGAAATATGTATTTAACAAATATCGAGAGAAATACGTAAGTTAACAAATAATAAATTCAAAATTTATGACCACGATATTTATAATGAAATGTAGTTTACCAACTTGAAATATTTGGTAAATTTAGTACATAAATATTTTAATACTGCTTCGAGTACAATCAGACATTTTATTGACCACTAAAATTCAAAGTTCACAAATACTAAATAAAGTTAATAATTAAAAATGAATTATGTGTGTTACTTGATTAACAAACTATTACAATTTGAGAACTACACAAAGGTCAAAATTATTTAAATACAATTTGTTTAAACAACAATGACGTAATTAATGTTCCAAAGTGAATTATAGAAGGCTGGACGACAGGATTTTTTTTGTTGCAAAATAGAAAGAGAGGAATAACTGTGCCATACACAAAAAATGGCACACATTACGTCACCAAAACTACAAGTATATTTTAAAGACTACCCGCCACGACGTGCAAACACAATCGGTTGAGTCCAAAAAGTGAACTGAGCTAACTGCTTTCGTGCCTTTGATGATAACCTTGCTGACCTGTACATGTGACCGAAATTACCTGCCTAACTCTTGCACGTTACTTTTCGAACATTTTTTGTAGGTCAGTGCCACCTTGCAAAACGTAAAACATTCGCAATATATTATTACGTCTCGATGCAGACGACTTAGGGCAGCGGTGGCCGAATGGTCAGTCCATTCGCCTCCCACCAAGACGATCCTGGTTTGATTCCCGGCGGGGTCGGTCCCCGGATCTTCGCATGTGGGAATCATGCCGGACGATGCCGTTGGTCGGCGGGTTTTCTCGGAGATCTCCCGTTTCCCCTGCCCTTTCATTCCGGCACTGCTTCATTCTCTCCCCATGCCACCCTTTACCAGCGCTGAAGACCTCGATGTTAAGCGCTGACCAAAATCTCTCCCTCTCTCATTCTCTCTCTCTGTATATACAGACGACTTGATATTATACATTGAGCACAAAGTAATACATTATTATTTATTAAGGCATTATTTAATATAAGTTTCACATTATTACAATTCATTTGAGTATGATATTTTTCGTGGTTATTTAAACAAAATTTGTTTGACTAGTTAAGGCAAAACCATCCCCATACCCCCTTAAATATAATGAAGTCGGCCTATAACATGGAAGTGATGCCTGTGTTCTTATGTAGCCTACCTAGTGCGAGCTTTCATCGCGCTGCAACCTGTTAGCTTAAAGTAAAACAAAAAGTATAACTTACGGAAGTTAAAGTTATTCATAAAATAATTCTAGTTGCAAAAACATTTGGCTGCGTAAATGCCGTACATTTTACGAGGCATTCATTCACAAAAAATATTTTACACAAAGTTCAGCCTAGCCATGATTGCTGAATTACAGCATCAGGTTTCACACATCTCAGATATGGTTTCCCGAAATCGCTCCAGGCAATGGTTCCTTAACAAAGGCCATGGCCGACTCCTCTCAAAGCTACCGTAATATTACTAAGTTGTGTGTCACCGCCTATAACGACCTCGCTGTCGACGAGAAGCAAAATCCACTTTCCTTACAGATTTCAGTTTCAGCTCTGTCATTTCTCAAAATTCAGAATTTTATTTCCTGAATAATAACAATTCTTTATGTAGGCCTACAGCGCAAGGCAAATATTTTCTTAATTCTTTTAAACTTTAAAATTGTAACGTCTTTTTGTAAGGCCTGTTGTTAGCACAAAAGGCGTTACAACGCACCTGCATTTAGATTCATTAAGTTGCATTTAATATCTTTGAATTATTAGTTTCTAAACTGCGCTGAGGGTACGTAGTGCTAAGTTGCATTGAGTTGCACGAGTTGCGCTGGGTTGCCCTGAGTTGCCCTTAGTTGCCCTTAGGCTGCGGTTACATTGGAGGCAAGCTTGGGCAAGTAAAATGGAAGCACAAGCGTGGACAAGCTTGCCTGTAGAAACAAATCTTTGAAATAGTGCTAGGGATAAATGGTAGCGTGCCGCTACTGGTTACATTGCCAGCTAATCGCAAGTGCACGCTTGACCAAGCTTGTCCCTGAGTTACCCCGTGGCATCGTGAGTTTACCTTGAGTTGCAATTATTTCCCCTAAATTATAATGACTAGCCACGACTTGCTATGACTTCCAATAAGTTGTTACGACATTCCACGACTTACTATGACTAACCATGCCATTATATGTATTGTTGTGACTTTCCATTGCAAGATATATATTTCCATAACTTGTTATGACTTGGTTTGTATTGCTTCAACAAGCAATACATTGCTATGACTGTGAAGGACATGTTATGATTTTATATAACATGTCTCATCTAACGTATCCTTACGCAACCGTACCTAACCCAGCCTAACTTAATCCATGCTAATCTAATCCAACATAACTAAACCCAAAATTTCAAAACCCAAACGTAAGCTAATCAAACCTAACTTACTCAAACCTATTCTAACCCTACCTAACCTAACCCAACTAACCCTAACCTAACCCAACTAACCCTAACCTAACTCAACATAATCTAACGCAACTCAATCTAATCTAACCCAACCTAACGTAGCACAACCTTTCGTAACCCAACATAACAAAACGTAACTAACCCGTCATAACCTAACCTAACCCCATAATTTACATCTAGTTGCACTAAGTTGCACAACGTTGCAATAAGATGCTCTAAGTTGCACTATGCTGCACTTAATTGTACTAAGTTGCACTTAATTGTACTGAGTTACATTTAGCGTCCTTGAGTAATTATAAGTTGTTCTGAATTGCCTAGTATTGCACTGAGTAGCGCTGAGTTGGGCTGAGTTGTCCTGAGTTTATTTGAGTTTCACATAGTTTCGAAAGTGCTCACTTTATCCCGAACCACGTATAAATATTGCCACCTTAAATGTTCATATCATATTTAAATAAGAACTGGTTCCACGACGTTATATATACAGAGTGAGTCGTTATTAGTTGCTTAACCAGCAGGAGTGAATTCTTGAGGTCAAATAAATGGGGAAACAGTAATGCAACATTCGGCCTATTGTGACGTATGACGGAGTTATACGTCTTCAAAGGTGAAGATGGGAAATGTGTAACTGAACAATAATATCGTAGTCATATGCAATTAAGTAAAGTTATTTCGTATACAGGTTACGTGTGTAGTGATAGACAACAACAAATAGTTATGTTACAAAAAATCATACCTTCATACTTTAACTAGGGGCTGCCAACCTCTTTATGGTTAGAACTTTGTAACCCTTGACTTGAAGCCTACTACTCGATCAGGACAACTAGTCATGCCAGGAATATGCGAACTAGTTGGCAAAACATTAATCACATTGCGTAGCTGTACACTTAATGATGCACCACCTGGTCAAATTTCATTCGCACAGTTAGCCTATGTGTACACAGTAAGAAAAAATGTAAATTTACAAGGAAAATCTTGTAAACTAATATCAAAACATTATCAGTCAGGTAATCAATGTGAGATATCCGAAACCTTTTGAATTGGTTATAAATATTGTGAACACCTTTAGGAACTAGTAAAATAAATGGTAATGAGTAAATTTTTCGATTTGAAACAAAATAAACATTGAACACCAGACAAATTTACAAAACATTTCTTAATTTTACAAAATTTTTTTTGGAAACTAGTTTCCAAAAAAAAAAAAAATTGTAACTACAATCAATTGTTGTAAAGTGAACCATATGTTAGCAGTAAATATACAAAATTTGTTGGTAGACTTACAGAAATGTTTGTAAATGTACAAATAAATTTGTAAAAGTAAAAGTTTTTTGTAAATATTACAAAACATTTTTGTAGTGTTACAAACAACTTTTTTAAACAGGTTTCCAATAAACCTTTTTGAAAAAATACAAAATTTTTTTTACTGTGTAGCCAGAGTTACATACAAGCTTGTAATGCCTGATAAGAGCGTGGTGCGTTGCAAAACAGTGCAAAGCTATTTAATTTCTGGACATCGCAGTACTTCATGATGATAAACGCTTGCAATCGTATTTTTTTATGAAATCAGCCGAGATACGAAGAATAAGAAGACTGCGTTGTCAAATAAATGGAAATGCACTCGTATTTAGTGAGAACAAAATCGGAACTTAATTTTTTTTCTCCCAACGTTTGTATGGCAATAAACGCGCAGCAGCTGCTGTACGGAAATAATGAAAGCACAGTTTACAGAATTCGAAAACAATCGTAATTATTTGGATTGCGTGGTGAAAAAGTGCGGACACCTGTTAACAAAGGGAACCCAAACACAATGTACTGATGTTATTTTTGTAGTGTGATTCGGCGGAGTGTACAAATTTTGTACGTGGTTAAATATTAAGTCCCTATTCTTGAAACACATCTGCGGGTAATCCAAACCCGCATGAGTTTTCACGGAAAAATTATCTGAGAAACCATTATCCAACGAAATTGGTTTGGTTGAAGAAATGAAAAGCCAGAAGCAATTACGTACGCTTGAAAACAAATGGCATTGTCGCTTAAAAATGATTATAAAAATGGTTTGTGCGTGTTACTTTTATACTTTTTGAAATGAAGGAAGTTACATACGTTTTAAACTATAAGTCGTAATTTGAAACATCAAAAATAATACAGGCTCCATTCTTTTTTACTTTAGTTTTCCGTGGTTTCCCAAACTCACTCGAGGTGAATGCTGGGATGGATTTCTTAACAAAGGCCATTGCCGATTTCTTGCCCCTTTATCTTATCTGTCCAGTTGAGAATTTCTATCTGGAATGACACTGACTGTTGACAATGACCTTATGGCCCATTTAAAATATTTCATTAGTTGAACATTCTTATTAAATTTGGACTGTAATTTAAATGTATGAGGATTACTTATGGCGGTATAGGAAAGCTTATTACTGCTGCCTGAAGCACAGTAGTGTCGCATCAACACAGGCTATACACTATGTGAGTTTCCTCTCACCTGTAACCCGTCTTCTACTCAGGGCCAGGCGTACTTCCCTCCTGAGATGATTAATTGTATCGGTCGTGTACTATGCGATTGTGGTTTACACTACAGGCAACAAGTCATAGTTTGTATGATCGAGTGGAGTAGTCGATGTGCATCTCGCATACTGTAAAATGTTGTGTAATGCATCCACAGCGCGTCTTCGATGTGTTGAAAAGTTTCCTGCCGACGTTTGACACATTCACGTTCATTCACGTCAGTTCATCAGCGTTTGCGTAAAACCGGAACTGTAGACGCAAGTAGCAGCATTGTTGGCTGACCTAAATTGAACATCGAGCACGATGTACTAGACTACAGCTTCTACCAAAAGTTTAAGGAGACCGTAATAATTATTTAACTAACAAAACGTTTTGGCCTTATAATTAATCCTACGGGGCCTGATTTTTATGACACATGGATAACTGTTTAAGGCTATGTTCAGAATTCAATTTGTAAAAAAAAGTTTGAAAATAGGACAGTTTGTTTAAAATGTATCTTATTTTTATGTTTTTTTAAATAACATTAATTTTTTTTACAATTAAATGTATTTCCGTAGATGTAAAAAAATAAAATAGTGAATGATGTTTATCCTCATTTTTGGGCAGAAACATAAACCCCTAAGCGTTAATTTTAATCATAGAATAACTCTCCGTTTTTATTCTACAAAAAATGTGACATTTATCACTTTAAAAATAATCATAAAAATGTTACAAAACTGGGCAAGAGGACAATCTTTGGCAATGACTAATACTGTCTCATGTATGTATGCACGTACAACGTGAAACCACTCTGGCTTTGGTATTTCGCTTGAGGCGACAGTATAAGTCACTGCCAAAGATTGTCCCTTGCCCAGTTTTGTGACATCTTCTATAATTATTTTTAAAGTGATAAATGTCACGTAATTTTTTGTAGATTAACATTAGAAAGTTATTTAATGGTTACAATTATTAGGTTTTATGTTTCTGGCCAAAAATTATGATAAACATCATCCATTGTTTTATTTTTTTACATCTCCGGAAGTACATTAAAGTGTAAAAAATTATGTTATTTTAAGAAACGAAAAAAAGGATATCTTTTAAACAAACTGTCTTATCTTCAAACTTTTTTTTACAAATTAAACTCTGAACATAACCTGAAACATTTATACACGTGTCATTAATAATCAGGTCCCGTAGGATTAATTATAAAGACAAAACCTTTTGTTAGATAAATACGATTGTGTCCTTAAACTTTTGGTAGAAGCTGTACGTTGTTGCAAATAATATACCAGCAACTGAGGAATTCATAATGTGCTGAACGAATCACAATCGACAGTAAGTTACATTTTACGGCGAGACAGATTACACTGCCAGCCACTGCAGGTACTTCATTATGATCGGTCTACTCGTTTGTAATTTTGTGAGTGGTACCAAAACCAGATTTTGCAAGTACCAGCATTCGTAACGGTAAGTCCTACTCACCGGTGAAGCATCTTTTACTAGGTGCGGTGTCTTCAACATCCACAACGAGTGGGCACATTTCAATCCACGTGCGACAGAGGAATCTCACTTAAATCGCGGTTATCTGTGAATTTTTGGACGGGACTCACCGATGGGATACTAATTGGACCACACACCCATCCCGCACGTTTCTCTGGAGCTGCATATCGGCACTTCTTGGAAGAAGGCCTGCTACAACTACTTGAATATTTACCAGTAAATGTAAGGGTCGACATGTGATACATGTACGATGGTGTACCGTCTCATTGTAGTCGCATAACAAGGCAATACTTGGGTTTGCTGTAACCTGGGCGACGGAGTGACCATGGTGGGCCAGTGGGGCGCGCATGTAGATCACCGGCCTTAACCCAGTCGACTTATTTGATGCGGTCGCTTTGTTTATGTAACTGAAGTGGTCAATACAGACAAAGTCTGGTGACGTATTCAAGACGCATGTCGCTTTATAAAGGCTAATCCTGGTATGTTGCAGTATGTACACGTCTTACGTGGATATGCGTGCGCATTTAGAGCTTATTATGTAAAACTACGCAGTCTATTCATATTCAAATTAAATACTTAATAAGTTATCGAAAACATTTTTTTTTCAAGTAATACATTTCACCACTTACAAACGAGCAATAAGAATGTGAGTCGTGTAGTGTACTGACACGTCAAGCACAGAAATGTTGCTGGCTGCCTACCTCCCAGGCCACCACAATACCACTTCCTAACTTAACATGTGATTTCTGAGGAAACTGTTCACATTAGCAGTTTTTCTCAACGTGGCCTCATTTACTAATGTTTACATGCCTACATGTCGTGTCCGGTCGCTTCAACTCAAGGGTTACAAAGTTCTAACCATAAAGGGGTTGACAACCACTAGTTAAAGTATGAACGGATGATCTTTCTGCAATATAATTATTTTCTGTTGTCTATTCTTACACCAGTAGCCTGAACACGAAATTTCGTTATTTAGTTGTATATGATTACGATTTTTTTTGACCAGTCGCACATTTCCCACCTTCACCTTTGACGGCGTTTAACTCCGTCTTACGTCACAATAGGCCGAATGTTGTATTATTGTTTCCCTATTTATTTGACCTCAGGAATTCACTCCTGCCGGGTTAGCAACTAATAACGACTCATATTGTATGTATGTATATGTATATATATATATATATATATATATATATATATATATATATATATATATGTGTGTGTGTGTGTGTGTGTGTGTGTGTGTGAGGCACCTTGACCAAATAAGGCCATGTACGCCAATAAGGCCATACGATTGTTATAAAAAACCGACAGCGCTGAGTGGAAAGTAGTGGCGTGTCCTGGTACGCAGCTGCCATCTAGGAGGAAAACAAAAAAAAACAGAGGCCGCCACTTCGTTTAGTAGCCACGAGGTGCGCGCTAGTTTAGTTTATGTTACGACGCGAAATGGTTCATGTGATATTTTGGTGAGTGGATATCGCTTCAATCTATGTAAATAGCAAAGAAAATAACAAATTGTGTGTGTATATATATATATATATATATATATATATATATATATATTACGGCTCTGACTGTGTACTTTAATAAGCAATTTTAGCAGTAAACGATTTTTGAAGTCATTAGGATATAGAAGCAAAAAGTCTCCACATTGCAAGTGTTCCCATTAAGGCCAAGGTGAAAATGGATGGGTGTAGACCAACAAGGCCACTTAGCCTTATTGGTCTACTCTATCCAAAAAACCGTAATTATGTTGGAGAATGTACAGAAATATTTCTTTATACACTACAAATGCATGGTAGCAAAAAGTTGGTTGATTTACTTGACAAGTGTAATGTAATGTTACCGAACATTGCAACGGAAACATATTTTCTATTACATGTAACGTAAAAGTCCCATATTCTCTTCCAGTGGACAGGACAACGTGTCATTTACTAAACTTTTGTCAACACCGCAACTGAAGAAGACACCCACGAACAGAAAATAATCCTTATTCTACAGGGGCCAGAGAGTAAGTCTTTCATTATTCAAAGACAATGAAATACCAGAAAACATACCCAACAAGGAGAAAGAAATAACCAATGTCAAGGGCATAGGATATCATAACGATATGCTACAAAGGACACGCAATTTGGCAAATTGACATCACACCACCAGGTTCCTAAGAAACGACTTATGCAGGACGATTGTGCTACTTCTAGCACAAGTGACATGAACTCAAGGAAGGGCAGTTTGTATTGTCCCATCTGTGAAATTGATGAAGTAGCTGACATGATCTAGGTTAACACATGCGTTGCGTATTTTCATGAGAAATGTGTTGGCATTTCAAAGCGAGGCAAGATAGGTAACTGAGTATGCTCTGGGTGCTTGGAACCTGACAAAGTGTGATGACTTATGATTAATGTGTTACTTTTTACAATGCTTCACATATGTTGCTGAACAGTTATTAACGTGCATGCATTTTTAGAGCTGTATGAAAGACTTTACCTCTCGGCCAGATTTTTATTCAAGTATCAATAACTCTTATTTAGGATTTGTTTTTTGTGATCAAGGTTGACTAACAACTGAAATTCTCTTTATGTCCGATTCGAAATGTTTGCAACGAAACAAGTTTATGTATTTTTTGGGCTAGTGTTAACACATAAACTTATTGTAATCTACACACAATTGTAATGGCTGGCCTTATTTGGAACATACGTTCCTAATAAGGCCAATATGTTACATTTTCTACTAACTATTTTAAGGACACTTAAATTTATAAATATATATCATATAGCATGTATTAATGTTTACAGGACATCATAATATACTTCTGGATTTTTTTTCCTTGTTCACTAGCAAATTTAAGGAAATGTCAAACAGTCAAACGTTAGAATGGCCATATTTGGTCCAGGTAATTATATATATATATATATATATATATATATATATATATATATATATATATGTGTGTGTGTGTGTGTATGTATATATATACACATATATACACTTTATATTTCCCCTTCCCTTACTTTTGTTTTAGTTCGCATATTAAATCCTTTTATTCGAGGCCTCGAGACTAAATAGATTTTGTATTATTTTCGTGACAATTGAAATAATACGTCCAGTACACTAAAGTAATTATGTTTTCGTTACTGTAACATTACATTATATTACAAATGTGTTACTGCCTTTGCTTTATCGTTTCATTAGTGCAAGACTCAGTTGCACTTACACGCACTTTCGTGCTTGCATGCGTTTTGTTTTATTATTTTGTGTTTCCGAGCAGTAGCGGCCGGTGAAGTCAGATAGTGGATGTTTACACATTGTCTCGAAAAATATATAAGAAAGAAAATTTTAATTAAAAACAGTCACAAATTGTTCCAACACGCTAAATTTGGTTTTATTTTACTAAACGTTTCATGATACAGAACGTGGGTTAAAATGTCATTACAAGCACTGAAAGTTGTTTAATTTCACTTTTTTTTAATTTCCAGGCAAATTTAAATATTGATCTTAAATATGCAGTAAGTACGTATAATTTTCTGTGTACATATAGATTAAATTTCATTATAAGTTCATCATTTTCGGCAAATAAATGATAATTAACATATTATTCACTCGTAACGTCCGACGTTAAAATATTAATTTCTAGTACGGTTATTGGATAATATTTGTTTTACTGGATGCAATATGTAGAAATACTGTTTGTAATAATATACATTTATTACCTGCATCCTGTATTGTTGACATTTGTTTTACATTTAAAACCACAGCGTCTCCTCGCTAGTTTACTCAAGGCTCGTGTGACATTTTTGCTCAGAATGTTCTTTTGGCCTGGTATTAGATAAAATGTAACTGCTGGCATCTAGCGAGGTGTTTTATAGTTGCGGGGATGTAACACGTGCTGCGCCAGTAGGTGCACACCAAGATGTGAAAGTACTAACCACTTCCGCGACCAACAGGCATATGACCACAGTCAGACCTGTGTACTTCTTCAATGTTAAAACTCTCATAAGAGGCGACGTCATTTTGTCGTGCGCATGCGTAGAAAGGCCAAGAGAGGAGCACAGCTGTGCTGTGCACAGTACAGTGTTGCAACATCGCAGTTTTTCAGGATAAAAAATCCGTGGATTTGTGATCGGTTAGACGAACATTTCAAACTGTACCATTTATGATGCTGAGATTTAAATATATTTGTCCGGTCATTCATAAAAAAGACTAGGTGAAAACATATTGGTCGCACTCTTACATTATATAGTTTTGTAAATAAATTTCGAAAAAATTTAAATGTAGTAAATACAATTAGTAATACAATAGTGATATTTGGTCTCATTACAAAGCTATTTGTAGGTATGTCCACCACTTTAAGGCGTCTACATACGCTACAACTCGAAATTATGAAGCTCTGTATTCATATAATCTTGGGGTACACGTTACCTAGAAATACTCGCTGCATAGAAAGAAGGTTGGTATACTGTGTGTAGAATACTGCCGTGGTCGACGTGTACAACGTGGCAACAATGCACTAGCTTCTTCACTGAGCGTGGCAGCAGACCGGCTCCACTAGCTGAAGAATACACCAAGAAGAAACGAAGAACCTGTATCCTCGCTGCACGAGATCTCTTACTCGAATGAACGGTCGTTGCGAGTGCTTGGGTATATTTACAGCCAAACAGGACGACGTAGTTGTTAATTGTTAGGTTATCAATCGAAATATATTAATGCAAAACATATCTGGAAGAGTGTAGAAATTCTAAAAAAAACTGTGCAATGGGAGTGTATGACTTAATTTAGTTTCTTGGACATTCTCCATTGCAAAATGAATGACTGTAAAAGAAAACTAAACAATTAATAGAAAACCATAAATTAGCAGAGTATGCTTTAGTTGTGTATGTATCTGTCTGACTGAAGCATTCTCTGCTTATTAATGGTTTTCTATTATTTGTTTAGTTTACTTTGACAGTCATTCATTTTGAATTGGAGTATGTCGTAGAAACTAAATCCAGTAGCACAGAAATTCGTCATGTGAACCTAGGTCTTAACACGATTCTCGTAGTTGCGTTTGTTTAATTAAAGTATCCTCATTTACTACTATGTAAATTATGTTACGGCACCCGCCTGGTGGCCGTGTGTTAGTGTGAATGAGGCACGCCACCAAGGGCGATGTTGACTGGCTTATCTGGTGTGGTATCGCCTCTACCGCAAGACACTGAAACACCGTGCAGTGGTATCGTAGTACACTTCCCTGACTGACACTTTCAGTGGCCATCCCATCTTATTATTTGTGAAAAGTTTTAAGTAAAGTCCAATACACCTCTCTATCGTAGTTTCACACGATGTTTGGTTATAATAGATCGGAAAAGCAGTTTTTAGCCATTTTGAGGGGCTTCGTAATGATCTTTTTAAGTAACGTAATGTTTTGAAACTACTGTATAGAAATAGTTTGAAGTGTGTGTTCTTTTCGTAAATGCACACATTAGAAACATGTTTGAGAAATTTCTTAGACAAAAGTGTTCTGCTAGCATGCTACAACGCTGTTTAATGACAGGCAGTCGAGCCCCTTAACCTCATGTCTTTACATGGCAGTTCTTATCAGAATAATGTTTCGATTTCACGTGTACCAGATTTCTGGAAAATGGTAGGTGTGTATCAGGTGCGATAAGGCAAAAACTCTGAGAATAAACAACCCACTCACACGTCCTTTTAACTAGTCAGCGAATAATGCATTTGCAGTTTCGTACCTTCTTCATTCTCCAGCTTGTCTGATTTAGTTTGCTTCCCTTTTGATTGCCTTTACGTTCTACTTCAGCATTACTTCGTTCATATAATTCCACTTCTTTTTCAAGTGCTCGGGCACAAATATGCTTCGCTACTTTATTAACACAAAACAGCTAACAATAAGAGAAGTTACTGTATTATACTTTTGAACTTAGGATTGGTAACCTCTTTTTAACTTGCCCAAACACGCTTCAATAATATATATACATATATATAGTAATTATTTGGTACTTAATCTGTTCGTCAAGGTGAGGTGCCGTGTATGATGTTATAAGCCACAGAGTAATACCATATCCACCTTCAGCAATTTTCTACTCATGGCCTCTCTATAATTTCTACTAGTCCATATTCACGCCAAACTCCGTTGTCATGAGCATAACATGCAAATGTAGCATCGACACTAGTAAACATCTAACGACTGTTACAAGCCGCTTGGACGTTGATGGAAGTACGATTATTTTTCTGTTTACCTACTTGTCACCACAAATTGGTGGTTTAAGCATTTATAGATGCGTGCAGTCTCAAGCAGCTACGTATCGAGGAAAATGTAACATTTCTTACCAGTCTCTCTTGGCCTGTTCTATTTCATGTAGATTTTTAGGAACGTGTATCCAGTCTTTTGTACGTTCACAGATTATTTTGGCGACTTTCCTCACTGGACGGCATAGGCCTCCTGTAGGCTGGAGCACACGCTTATCTTCACCAAACCCACTTGAAACATTGGAATCATCAACAAATATTTAAAAAATTCCATATTTTCCTTACGCGATATTGCTCTACCTCTCGTTTCATCCATATCGCCTAGAAAAATATTCGCCAAATGCTCCTCATTGTGTTCCTCAAACCTATAGTGAACGATATAACCGAGCATCACTATTACTTCTCGGTTTGTAAACTTTGGAGCACGCACGCCTACTTCCGCTTGCATAGACAGCGCCACATCTACTAAGAAAAGAATGAAGTCATGCAGCAAGCAGACTTCAGAAGTAACAAGCTAATATTCCCAGTATTTAGTAAATACTTTGTGTTATGCATACATTTTCAAATGTCTATTAGAAAATTAAATTATTTATAGCTCGAACAAATACTTAAAACTTCATGCATACGAAACCTGGTATTTGCTTGCAAAACCACAAGCCAAAACATGTTTTGCCTTATTATACAACCACCCGTTGTTCCGTGTCTTGAGTTTTTACTAATGTTTTCTAAATTATTTTGAACATTAAGGAAGTGTCTTAGGTAAAGCCAATAAACTTAGGGTTGAAAATGTATTTAATTCTTTGGTGACAAAAGTTCACTTTGAGCTGCTGTAGAAGAGTAATTCAATTACTCAGACGGAATATAGATACTTCGGTCTTATCCAGATTTATACAAAAATATTCACTTCACGTAATATGCAATCAAGTTTTCCAAGGCAGTGGGGCGGATGATTTCCACTTCCTCTAGCGTGGAAACTCGACATAAATTTTTCTCAACAACAGTGTATCGTCACATACGTGTATAAGAAATTTACCTTCCAATACACACAATTTTAAATTATCGCACTGTTTATAAAACTGACGCACAGTGAGACGACTTGCATCTCATGTCAGTGTATAAGTTTCCCCCCTGTCTGATTTGTTGATCTGTTGTCGATAAAGAAGTCTGTTACTATAACAATTTAACTATAACTAAGCACACGTTGTGTATCCAAAAATACATATACTGTACCAAGAGGGAATATTTCAAGCGATTTCATCATTAGCTGAAATCTACAACAGTTGAAGAAAATTAGCTTTTCGACGAATTGAGTTGATCAAAACACATATGCTCTTTCACAAGCTGTAGAATAGTATTGAAGCTACTTTAATATGCGTGATTATATATAGCATTAAGACATACTTAGCTAACGCACTAATGTATGCTTTGGTTTTCAGCAAATTTCTACTTTAAAGGCACTGCATTAAGACAGTTGCCATAATTTGTTTGCAGGGGCCGAGGTTGGCGCAGTAGCAAGAGAACTCGCCTCTCACCAAGTCGTCCATGGTTCGACCCCCCCCCCCCCGAGTCCTCGCATCTGGGTAACTTGTCGGACGTCTCTTATCCATGCAGGGCCTCACTTCCCATACCTCAGAGCTCAGTAGACACATATACTGCCGACCAGCACACAAGTCTGTCATTCAGAGGTTTGATGTACTGCACTCCGACACTCTGTCTATAAGCTCTTCATTTGTTTATTTACTTACATATAACATACTGAGGTGGGGCATTTATTAATATATATTACGTTACAACATAAGTAATCGTAAATATTGCCTTTAGATGGCTTGATAAATAACAAATAACTCAGGGCAAACATTATTAGTTTAAAATCGTTGGTTTCTCAAAGTCAATTTGCAAAAATTTAAATCAGCATCCCTGGACAAAAGTTTTTGCCAACATTCTGACGATAAAAAAAAGTGACGTATTTATGAAGAACAATCTCTGTCGCCGAAATCTCATACATTTAATAACAGCGAAATATATCACGCCTAATAAATGCATCATTTTGGGTAAATGTTTGCTTTTAAAGTTGGCAAATACCACTATCAAGGAATGATGTTTGGTAGGTTTTCCATATTGACTTTCAAATACGTGTGTATTTCAACTGGTGTTTTTAGTGTTTATTATCTACCATGCACCTATACACTCTTAAGGATGTTCAAGATCGAAAAATATACTTATGGCTTTCAAGAATACATTTTTTAACTCAATGGTATTTAAGTACGTGTGTGAGGAAAGAGTAAAAAAATATAAAACGTAATTTCGGGTGATTACAAGTATTTAAATTTTTACACCTTGCCATACAAACTTCAAAACTATATAGAGTATAGCTGTGTTGATCCGCTTCTTAATTGTTAAACACACAAGCACATGTTTAATAGGAATCATGGAAATTAGTTTCATGTTAATATGTATGACAAAATAGTTGAAGAGTAAAAACTGACCGACAACAAGTAGCAGCACCGCTATATTTTTAATGTTTTGTCTAAAGTAAAGAACTGTTTATGTGCTATAAACTAAAAGAATAATTCCTGAGAAACGTTTGTTTTGCCAGAAATACAAGAATTCGCCAGATATCCAGATTCTTATTTCCTCAATGTCGGCTTCAATTGAAATATACTTATGTTTATTTAAAACTAAATTTAACGCGATTTTCTGTAGTTCAACCTAAAATATAATTTGGTTTAAAACATTTGAATATGCCCCGAAACAGTACATAGCAATTTATTTATTTTTCAAAAGATATATTTCTTAACTTTAAACCATAGTAAAAATTAAATATACATACAGCACTGTCAATATTTAATGATCGACTGGATAATTTCAGGTAAAAATGTAAGCAAAAGATATATTTGAAAGGTGTGCTAATTTAAGTTAGTTTTACAATTGCGATGATGGTTCGTGAAGTGCGCGTTGACGTTGAACAAGCGTGCAGTGACTCAGGGAAGTAATGCCGTGCTACTTGGTCCAGTGTGTGATAACTCGCTTGAGCGGCAGACAATTAACAAACTGCCAAGACTAGAGTGTACGCAGGTGTGGGAATTTCAACTTGCGTGTCGTTGAACCCTCGACATTTTCTGCTTTTTATACATCGTTTTGTTGATTTTGTTGCTTTGTACCGGAAATATAACATAACATGCGAAGAGTCACGATTTTGTCGCGGAAATATTTTTTGTAACATTTGTTTCAATGCCACGTGTGTAAATCGGCAAATGTGCTTTGTGGTTATTAGCATCGTGTCGTTATCCAGACACGTCTCTCAATCGACTGCACCAAACAGAATAAGGTTATTGTGAAACGATACATCTGTGTTTTGCCAGTAAAACCACAAGACAAACGAGATTTAAAACAACCGATCATTGTACGTATAGTAGAGTTGCAGATGTGCACATAAAGCATTGAAACAAAATTATGCAAACATCTTTTCACCACAAAATCATGACCTTGTACATGCGCATTTATACATATAGTCCTGCCTTTAAAAAAAGGCGGACAAAACACGTAAGCAAGCAGTTATCACTGTAACTAATAAACCTACTTTCCTCAATTTCGGTGCAAATCAACCATTAAAGTTAAAATCGTTCACATTCATATTGAATTAAAAATGATATTTTAATTTATTCTCGTGCTATATGCTAACGCTGTGAATCTACAGCATAATGACTGGCTAGATCAAAGTTGAATAGTAACATGTATAAATGTTAATTTTTTTACCGGTCCTGCAGTTCTTTATTAATATATATATATATATATATATATACACGTATATAAAGTTATGTATTCATGTTGAGAAATCTTCGAAATTAAGGAATATATTACTAAACAGAACATAAACCAACAAATTTACATTCAAGGTAGCTTACTTAGTACTAAAAGTGTACCGAGTCTGAAAAAACTTTAGAAAATAGTCCTTAGATATTTCAGGTGATCAGATTAAAATTTGAATGAGGTATGAACAAAGATAATATAAATTGAACCGCTGTATTAGAGACAACACGATACCGAGTTAGAAGAACATTTGATAAATGGTACATTCATATAGCTCACATGATAAATACACTTTCAAATTCCCAGCTGTGTTAATAAGAACATGAACAAAATGCATCAAATAAAGTCATTCTTACTTTATTAGTTCTAAATGAGTACCGAGATTGATGAAATTCGAGATAGTCATTCTTTATATACCTCGTATGATAACAAAGCCAAAGTAGCTGCCATTTTGACTAAATGAACACGACACGAACAGTTCACACAAAAAATTTTCTTACTCTGTACTACGCGTGTAACAATTTATTAGAATTTCTAAAATTAAAAAAAAAAAAAAAAACTGGTACGTTCAAATTGTCACAATTTAGATTATATTAGCACGGAATCAACTGAATACATAAATGTCAAGTTAACTTTTTAAGAACTATATATGTGCAGGTTTGAAGAAGTTCTGAAAAATAGTTCCTTAAATATCTAGTGTACACAAAAATATGTTAAGCAGCCTCCATTTAGAAATTACCAAAATGGTATGAACAAAAATATAATAGTGAAGTCAGCTTACTATGTTATAATATATACCACGTTTGACGAAATCCAGATAAAAAATTTTCTCAGTTACGTTATATTAACTAAAATATTTAAAATATAGCAATTTTGAAACAAATTAATACAGGATTAATGAAAACGCTACAGTCAAGTCACTTTACTGAGAAGTAGGCCTACAGTATATGTGTACCATGTTTGATGATATTCACAAAAAAATTGTCCTCTGCTATGCCATGTTATGTTAATGACGTATAAAAATGGCTGTCATTTTGAAAAAAAAATTAAGACAAAGTAAACAAAATACATAAAAGCCAAGTCATCTTACTAGATATTTTATATGTACCGAGTTTGACGAAATTCTAAAATATGGTTCCTTAGATATCTAACGTGAACGATAAACCTTGAAATAGCTGTCATTTTGTAAATATAAACACAACATTAATGAAACACACATGAGTAAAGTCAGGTTACTAAGTGCTATGCGCGCGCCCAGTGTGATGAAATTCGGTGATGGTTTCAAAAAAAGTTAGGTTTTATAATGTCATACACATACATCCACAAACTTACAAACAGGTAAGTAATTTCATAAGCTTACTTTTTATTCGGAAGGCATGCTTAAAACACCTTCAGAAACCAAAACTTGGACAGTCATTTTTAAAGTATTAATTTTAAAAAATAGTCTATTAGTTTCCTAAATATAACGTGAAATCTTTATTTGTTCATGTCACGGAATGTTCTAAAAAGGGTATCTACAACAATATACCGTCCTAAAATCAAAGTCTGGATGGTAAACTATTAGATAACTATTTTTTTACAATGAATCTAGAATCTAGTAGTCTCAGAAATATGACACATTGAAGTTATTCGTTCATGTCGTATTAATTTCCTAAATAGCCGACAAACAACACTAAGCCTAACTCATGTAAAATATTGTATGATTAACTGAGGAAAGGTAAAATTAGGTTACAGGAGTTCAAGAAGTTATCGACGTAAGACATTACATGATTACTTATTTTTATTATTATATATTCTGAAATATTGACTTCAAAACAACGAAATTTACGAAAATCAAATAATTTACTTGAACTGTCAAAATGCGAGATTTAATTACAATCGAAAATTAATTTTTCTGAATATATTGTAATGCTGTGATGCAAAATAGCAGATCTATAATATTTAAAAAAATCGAAGTTTAGATGATGAACTGTCGAATTATAAAATGGCCTATTGTAGTTGCGATCGGTCGAGCAGTTCTCGAAACATGATATTAAATTGTAATTTAACTGTCACGCTATCTTTAAAAATTTACTTTCAACAATAAACCAAACTCGAATGAAACCTAGAATGACAAACTGCCAAAATATTCAATTTTGTAACAATGAGTCCAGGAGTTATTAAAACGTGACTTAAAATCTAAATGCATCCACCGTGAGAACCTATAGAAATTACATTTCCAGCATCACAGCTTGAACGATAAACTGTCTAAATTATCGAGAAATGACATAAATTCTTTAGTGGTTCATGTCATGCTATCTTACAAAATGGCGAACCTACCACACTATAAGTATCCACATTCAATTCTCAAATGAAGAAAGATCAAAATATAAATTTTGTTTTGAACGACTGTATGGTTACCGATATGACGTGGTACCAAAAAATTCCAAATGGACACCATTTTGAAATAAAACACTACGTGTGAGCAAAATTTGTAACAGTTAGGTGATCTCACTTGCTACTAAGTGTGTACTGAGTTTGACGAAATGGAGCCTAAGGTTCAAAAGTTTTTAGAAACGCACACATCAACGCGCAAACACACACACGTGCACAGACATACGGAAAGAAATGTGAACGCATGAGTTCATCTTTCCTTCAGGAATTGTGCTAAAAACATATTTATTGTGAACTGTAGCAGCACACAATTGTGTACTCTTTGTCTTAATATCAATTAATATTTATTTACTTTATTTTTAAATTTAATTCTGCAGCCCTCTTCATAGTTTAGCTAGAATTTTAAACTTACGAGTAACCATTCGAATATTATTATTTTTGCGTATGAAGTCTCAATAGTTTTTATTAAGGTAGTTTTCAGAACTTAATTTTATCCACGAACGTTATTTCACCTCGAGTATAATTAACTTTCTTCTATGTAGACTATCAACTATTGTGCTAATAATCAATGTCTAAGGATAACCCTACGTGTTAAGGTGACTTTCGTTCAGCATGGTTTTGGCTAGCGGTCTATCTCTTTGATATTTTTGCCTTGCAGATCATCGTAACAAAGGGTGATAAGACCAGTTACAGAAGACTCTGCCCATCACAAGTCTAGCCTGAGTCTGAGAGACGCAGTATTTAGCAGTGGTATAGCGAGGGCACAAAACACAAGAGACCACATATTCACTCTATAGCTTTATGATGTTCACGATTGCTGTTTGTCCCACGCTATTGTGACATCAACTGTTTAAAGCAACATCACCTTCAAGTGAGAATTTGTCGCCGTTTCTCAAAACTGCACATAATTATGTGTCATGCCCACGGTTAAATTCCTAAACCAAAATGGTATAGAATGTGTTCTTTGCGACTCATCCACGTGTATCTGGAAAAATTACAGCCTAAATTATTTTAAAAACTAGCAGTTGTATTATACAATACTAAGCAACCATAAAAATACCTTTTCTTACTATGTTGAAAGATTGGGTGATTTGAAATTTCGATAGGGAAAGGAGTATTTCGCGAGTTCAATGAACTGCGTGCTAGAATCCATTGTCCTATGCTTACTCAAACCCTGTCTATTCGTTTGGTTGATTGTCTGCTGTCACAGTGAGGTGCGGATAACGTCGGACTAATGGTCGGGGCTTCAGTATACACAGGATAGTGGATTCTGTCATGTAGTTCATTGAACTCGCGAAATATTCATTTCCCTAAATATTGAACATTTACGTCGACAGTCATATTATTGTTACATACACAGAAAAACCGCGAAAAATAATCGAAGTTAACCACAATAAATTACAATTAATTTATTATCCTTCAATTATTATATGATACAATTTGTGACACTTGTGTATAGTTTCGGGACAAATAATACGCGTTACATGTTAAACCTGTACAGTTTTAAGTGGGCCTGTTGAAGATAGAAACAGTTAGCCAATATCGACACAAAACCTTCTGTTTTATACACTACACTGTAAAAAAACTTCCTAAAATGTTTAGGAAGTATTTAACCTAAACGCAGTATGGGTCAGTTACCATACTTTCGCCTTGTTACATTACAAGACTGGTAACTTCAGTATACATTTGACAGTTTTATTAAAAAAGTTCAGGAATGCTACCATGGATGTCTGGGAAACAATTCTACCATACCTACTTTCTTAGCGTTCCTATACGCACCTGTAGCAAATTTGCAAACTATTTTTTAGAGTCTATACGCAGTAGTCTACTTTGAAGCTTAGCAAGCAGCAAAATTTTCCCGCGGTTTTCTCTAATTAAGAACTGCTTGTCAAAGTTATTTCTGTTAGACGTTAGAGCTAGTGATTTTCGGTGCAAAGAATTTAGCAGCAGCCTGTTTGTCTCACGTGCGCATCTGCAGCAGATCTGCTACATGGCTACTGGCAGGGTGAGTGTGTGTGTGGGTGCTGAAATGTCGCTCGATTGACTGTGCCAGTCAGAACAACGTTGCCAAGAACCACACTTCTGTGATTTGCGGGTACAACCCCGAGACAATGAGGAGCTGCGGTAGCCGAGGGGCCAGACCTCTCGCCTCCCACCGAGGCGAACCGGGTTGGATTCCCGGTGGGGTCGGACCCCGGATTTCCGCACACGGGAATCGTGCTGGACGATGCCGCTGGCCGGTGGGTTTTTGTCGGGGATCTCCTGTTTCCCCCGCCCCTGTATTTTGGCGCTTATCCATACTCCCTTCATGTCACCCCTCACCGGCGCTGGAGATCTCTATACTAAGTGCTGACCAAAATATTTCACTCAATGTGAGTCACTGACCATGAAGCAGAGCTGCAGACGTGCATATAATGCAGTGAAACAAATTGTCACAAAATTCTTTTCAGCAAAATATACTTATATATTTGCTTATAAACTCCTTATCTTTAGATTCTTTTTACTCTTGGTTAGCTATAAGTTCTTCCCCTTTATCACCATATCTACCTTACCCGTCCTGATAAATCTTACCTTCCCTGCCACATGTCATCCCCTCCCTCTTTCCCGTGCGCTCCATCACATTACAGAAGGAAAAACTGTTATCACAGACTAAACAGTAATACGCACATTAAATGACGTTACGACTCATTTGACAGGGATGAACTAGACCGCTTATTGGCTGCCCGAGGCTGTGTATACCAGCCCCGTGTATGTTTGGCTCCTGCATGTTACGGCAGGTTTCTTACTGGCCTGGCTGCCTGCTAGCAGGGCAGCCGCCTTACTCTGATTAGAGGTAGGTGTTTCCGCCATGTTGCTGGCCAGCGAAGCCATTTTGCTGGCGTGTGTGACTGAGTTTTCCGTCCTACCGACTACTTCACTTCTGTATTCCTTAATATTCTGTGTTCTTATGCAGGATTCACAATATCACGATGAACGCAAAGCGAAGGGTGCGATGCGACACTAAAAATTCTCGTTATTACGAATACAAGTAGATCTGCCGCGCGAAAAATACTTTAAAAAATAACAGAAGTAAGTAGTTACTTGCCACTACACACGAGCGTCTTGTACGACAGGCATATATATTTACAGTGCTTTTGTTTATTTATTTTTTTGTTTATTCGTAGCTTATTTTAAATACCCACTGGAAATTCCAAATGTGAAAACAAAGTTACTAATACACGTTTGCTTGAAAAGTTTACGATTTGCGTACAATAAAAACAAAAACACATCGTAAAAATAGAATTCGCTTACAACACACCAGTTTCTCCAACATTAGTGCACAAAATTAAATCCCGTTTTTCAGCTTTGTTGACTACGCAAAGCGAATTAAATACAAAAACTCTCTATTGCATCGAGTCCTTTTTCTTTTCGCGCTGAAATCGCAAAAGCCTCGACGCTGACCGACTGACAAGTTATTTTATTCGCGTCGCGTCTGTCGCGTTACTGTGAATCCAGCATAATGTGGTTACTGTGTTCGCGTGTGCATATCTCAAGTTAACTCCGCACTGGTGCAGAACATAAACTTGGCGACAGAGGCAAGAGTTTCCAACAACATAGCAGTATCATACCACACGTAAGTTTAGTCCGTAGTTCGATAACAAGCTAGACTTCTCTGTGTGTTAGACCGACTAGTCAGAGACAACTCACACCAAGAGAAGATATTCAAGCAAGCGATAGGTACACAGTAAATAAAATTTGTACATTCACAAGGAATATCTTGTAAACTAATATCAGAACGTAATAAGTCAGATTACGAAAGTAAGATGTCAGAAACCTTTTAAAGTGGTTACAAATATCGTAAACACCTTTGCGAATCAGTAAGATAAACGTTAATGAGCAAATTTTTCGATTTGAAACAAAATAAACCTAGGAGATCTGACAATTTTTACAAAACATTTCGTAATTTTACAAAAAAAATTGGAAACTAGTTTCCAAAATTTTTTTATATAACACTACAAAAAAGTGTTGAAAACTTAACCATATATTAGCTGTAAATATACAAAATTTGTTTGTATATTTACAGAAATGTTTGTAAATACACAAAGAAGTTTGTAAAAATACAAATTTTTTGTAAATTTTACAAAACGTCATTGTAGTGTTCCCAATTTTTTTTAAACTGGTTTCCAAAAAACCTTTGTGTAGGAGTACAAATTTATTTACTGTGTACAGCGTTGTAGCAGATACTCAGCATTTACCGCATTGCGCTTACATATTTATATTCTTAAGAAATTTCTGAATTATTTCATATTTTTACTTTCCGCGCACTATTAAAAACCCTCAATAAAATAATACACTTATATTGTCAGAGAGTGATACATAAGTGCAGAACATGGAAACATAATCGATACTAATCAATAAATATTTCGTGTACGTGAAATGAGCAACAAGAATTTACATTTCCTATCTTAGGTACCGAACAAGTTATTATGCAAATTTTTTTTATCACTTGAATAAGTATTTGCCTTAAGTAACAATATTCTAGACAGTTATAAAATCTTTCTTCCATTGGTTTTCTAACATCGGATTTAACACGTGATAGTTAAAGAAGGGACTTAAGCCACTTTCTTCACAATATTAGCGCAATGTTTCTGAGGTACCACGCACCTTCGAGTGTCAAAAGGTATCTGCTGCAAGTATTGTAAGCATGTTTTCCAGCTACCGAAGTTCCCTAGTGAGAGTCATAAGGTACCTAAGTCAGTGACTTAGGAACTTTCTGACATTCAACAAATGGCAGTGACTCTAGGACTTTTTATAACACTCAGCAAGTGGCAGCACAGCTGGGAGCTGTATTTTCACCATGTACTAGAGATTATAACAATGCTGGATAGTATTTGTAAGTAACACATACGTTGAAGTAATTCGTAGAATAATCGAATGTTCAGAAAGTAGTTGTAGGCTATAAATAAGAGTCCAGTAAAACAAGAAGGACGAACATTCCGACTAAGTTCAACCGCAATATAATCAAGAAACATATATTAGAGAGCAAAAACTACATATTGTACAGAGGTAAACAACAACGAGCTGAAACAACTGTAGATGAAATGCATCTTTATTCAGATAACTGCCCAGGGCCGAATAGAATAAAAATACTTGTCCAGAGTTTGCCTTGTTTTAACATAAAAACACATGCAAGTATAAAACTCTTATAACAAATGTTACCGAAAATTCAGCATCATCAAACGTCCCATAAGGAAATGCGATCACATTTATACGTCACGAGAGCTGTGTGAACTCATAGCTAGAGCCCGGTAGTTTTCGCGAAAAGATTTTTGCAGCACTTTGTTTCAGTGCCTTACGTGCGCACCTGCATCTCTGCTATGTGGTCAGTGATTGGATGCCTTACATACAACGCCTGGAGATTAAACCCGCAAATCCCAGACGTGTTCTGTCACAGTTATCTATGTACTGAGAGGCACAGTCAAATTACTAATAAAATAACTCTGCACAAAAACACTCTGCCAATAATTATGAAGTTGAGCTGTAGGAGTGCACGTAAGACACTGAAACAAAGTGGGGCAAAAAACCTTTTCGCGAAAACCACTGGACCCTACTAATAGCTAATGCCGGGAAAAAAGTCCAGTGACTTATTTTTGCCTACACTGATAAGAATGGATTGTTACGACAAACAAATAAGGTTGACCTAAATTTTGCTGCAACAAATAATATACTGATAGTTTATCAAACGTAACGTTGAAGTTAATACTGGAATTAATTTGCTTCGACAGTAAATTTTGTTGATGTAATCTATTTAAAACAAACTTATATTTGGTTTGTTAAATTAATTTTTTCATTACATGCTATACTTAACAAAATGTGTATTTGATTGTACCCAAATTATTTGTTCCTGTTAAAAATGCGAACGCTAGTTCGTTTATACTGTTTTATTGCTAGCTTTTACTATCATATTTATTTGAATGAACCGTATTTATGACATACTATACAGATTTGGTAAATTTAACCATGGCAGATATTAAAACAAACAAACGATTTGGTTGGAAGCGACGAAATATGTCCGTTCGGGAAGTCGTTCTTGGAATGGCAGTTATTTAGTACACATGTGGTAGCTGTTACACACACGGTGGTTTAGGAAACTTGTCTCACCTTTTTAAATATAGGTATTTAATACATTTGTATAGTATTAATTTTTGTGTTCGTTTGCATAATTTGTAAAATTATGTTAGAAAAAAAAAACAGAATCACGAGTTTTTCGGAATTACATGTCACAGGTACGCAAATATCAAAATTAAACTATACGTTAGTAAGTTGTAGTGGTCTAGGAAAATTGTGCGTGGTCGGTAGTCTAGAGGTTGTGGGATCGAATCCGTGTGCATACCTATTTTTTATATTTACACGTAACTTTATTTGTATAAATGAAAGTTGCTGTGCAAATAACTCTTACTTTCGTGATCAGAGCAAACAAATAATTTACATATTGTATACTTGAATGGTTTCTCTGTATGGCTTCATCAACTATGTAGTTTGGTTAAAACAGCAAATATATTTCAAAGAAATAATTTGGTTCCAACAAGTCGTACATTTGTTTGTAAGTATTCAAATATACCATTTGGTTGTTTCAAACCAATATTGCTAGATTTCACAATATTTTTTTCCTCAGTGCAGGCGACAGGCGTGTAAAGTGTTTATTATTCTACGTAGCCTGCGCACTGTTAAAACATCTGTTTCTACTGAAACAAGCCACATTCAAAACAATTGCTACGTTATTGCACACCGGTACCTAAATTTCATTATCAAGTGTACACAGAGGTCAAAAAGGTACTATACAGTCAAGCGAATACATCAGATCAGGTTGTTTTGAAATGTTACATAACTTCGTGCTTTAAAAACTGTCGCTATGGTGTTTCGAAGTCAAAAAACTGGTTCTTAAATAACGAGAAAATACCTTATAACAAGGATAACATTACAGAGATGAAGACTGTTATGTACACATATTTCAAACGAACGCTAACAATTCTGGAACGAAATCATCCAGTGGTACATAACTGATGATGCTTCTCACGGCGATCTAGGGTAACATTTTACTCATATTCTTAAACCAAAAGGATATTCTTTATTGTTCTAGTCGTTTGAACATTTTAAATTTGTTCTCATAAAGGAAATTTATTTGTAATAAATTGTTAACTAATATTGTTCAGTATTTCGTGAAACCTTAATTTGTTTAAGTTTGTTGAGTGTAACATAGGTAAGCTTAGTTACTGTTCTTTAAACTTAACTATGTCATGAATGGAGCCACAATTTTATAGCGAAAATAACTATGCTCCTGTTGGTTTCAATGTCATATGCAAACATCAGCAGCTCTGTACTAGAGGAAATATTAGCCGAAACGTCCAGCTAGAGCTACGTATCAACATTTATATCATCCCTATTATTCTCTTAGAATACGCCCCGACCTCCTTAGCGTAGTTGGTTAGGTGCCGGTCTACGGTGCGAAAGGTACTGGGTTCGAATCCCGGCTCGGAATGGAGGATGTGTTGTCCCTTCACCACACTTCATCCTCATAAGCTCTTAGGATCTCGTTGCTAAAGGGCCGTAAAACCTTATTACCTCAGGAAACGTACACGAAACTGATAATAATTAGCCAATTTCGGCTCAATTCTTAGCGACATGAACTTTTCGCACAAATAATTTTGCCTCAGTTAGTTTCAGTGTCTTACCTCCACATCTGCATCTCTGCTTCATAGTTATTGGCAGCGTGTATTTGTGAAGTGACTGCGCCAACCAGAACAAAGTTACTACGACACCACACGTCTGTGATTTGCGGGTAGAACCCCAAGACACGTGGGAGTTGAAACAGCCAATCAGTGACTATGTAGCAGAACGGCAGATGTGTACATGAGACACTGAAACAAACTGGGGCGAAATTATTTTCGCGAAAAGTTTATTGCTCTATCAATTCTTAATTTGTTAGTATTCATAGGTAGAGACATGTAGGCTAGCCTCCAAGATTATCTGTGCATTCAAACAGACAACAGCTCTCGTTGGTTGCTCTCTGACACAGTTGTAGAACATAATTCGTAGGGCCCGGTAATTTTCGCGAAAAGATTTTTGCCCCACTTTGTTTCAGTATCTTACGTATACACCTGCACCTCAACTTCATGATTATTTGCAGAGTGTTTTTGTTCAGAGTCATTGCTCATTTGACTGTGCCAATCAGTGCACGGATAACGGCGTCACATCACGTCTGTGATTTGTGGGTTTAAGGTTGTTCAAGTGGGGAAAAATTACAATTTTATATTTGCATGAAATAGTGTTAGTTTTGTATACATTACTTGAGAGTACATATACTTCAAACAAAAAAAATAGCTCGGCTATTTTTCCCGTAGTGGCACTTCAAAGTCAAAATTTGCATATTTTTACTTCATACAAAATTTGAAAACCAGTTAACATAACGAAATGGAAAAAAATCACATCAAAACTACGTGTCACTGTCTATGGTTCGTAGCATATAAAACCCATTACAAAAAAATGTTATGTTAAATAATTTTTTTTGAAATTTTTTTTGGTTACATTTGGAAATTTATTTTAAACCCAAAAATATGGTTTTTATATGCTTCAAGCCGTAAACAATGACGTGTAGTTTTGGTGTAATTTTTTTCTTTTCATTATATTTACTCGTTTTCAAGTTTTGTATGATGTAAAAATATGCAAATTTTGATTTTGAAGTCCCATTACTAGAGATGATGGTTTATCGCGGGAAAACTTGACTGTTTGATGGGTTTCAACGTACGTTCGGCTGATGAAAAAATGACTGGCTTTCGCTCGTGCGTATAGCTGTTGCCCTATTTGACTGAGCCAATAAGAATCTCGCTATTGTAATATTTGATGACTATTATTGGTCTGCAGACAGCTACGCTATGTCAGACGTATATCACCCAACCATACATGTCACAAGAAACTACAGTGTTTTCAAGGGTATGTTGGCACAAAATATTTTCGCGATATACCATCATCTCTACCCATTACGAGAAAACTGGCTGAGCTAATTTTTTTTTTTCATTTGAGTTAAATATACTCTGAAGTAACGTCTACAAAACTAACATTATTTTATACAAACATAAAATTATGATTTTTCCCCACTTGAACGCCCTTAACCTGAACACGCTGGGTGTTACGGCATCCAACCACTGGCCACGAAGCTGAGCTGCAGGTGCGCACGTAAGACACTGAAACAAAGTGGTGCAAAATTCTTTTCGCGAAAACTACCGGGCCCTAATGATTAGGCATGCATTTAGTTGTTTATTTACTAATACAACCACGATTTTGTCGCGAAAATATTGTCGCACCATTTTGTTACAAATGTCACACGTGCACATCTGTAGCTTTGCGTCATGCTTATTGGCAGCATGTCTTTGTTCAGACACGTCTCTCAATTAACTGTACCAATCAGAGTAAGACAATTTTGGCACCATATGTCTGATTTGTCAGAAGAAACCAAAGCAAGTGAGAGTCCAAACATCCAGTCACTGGCCATGGAGCAAAGCTGCAGAAGTGCACGTAAGAGATTTAAGCTAATTGATGCAAACATCTTTTCACCATAAAATCACGTATATTAGTGCCTCGGCGACCTTTAGGAGTTGTTAGATAAGTCAATATCCAATTTAGAAAGTAACACGGACTTACAGTCTGTTGTTTGAAATACAGCTTGTTGCCAAAATAAAACTCGAATTTTCCAGATCACTATACATTTGAATAAAATTGAAATGTCTGAAATATGTGTACATAAACCTGATTGTACGCTGTACAAGCATGTTGAAGTGAATTAATTTCCGAGAAAAAAGAAGACACGCGATAGTTTTTTAGTGCTTCCTCTAAGGCAAATAACATCTCTTACTAGATAGCTAAGTTATTGGCAGAAATTTTAATTTCAGACCTACAACTTCACTTAAGCTAACATTCAAGATGAGAACAAATTTATTTTATTAAAACGCTGAGAAACCGTGAAACCCGATCCTCTTATGTAAAAGAGGAAGAAAAGTTTGCGATAGTAAATATTTCGCATGTCAACATCAGTTTAACGAGCATCGCCAGAGGAAAGGTTCGAGTTACGTGGCGAAGCCGACAGTTCCAAGTAATGAGCCAACTGGCAGAGTAAAAGAAAAAGAAGAAGAAGAGCACTGAAAGATTTTTTGCGACGGTGAAATGAGAAGGTAATAACGTCATATTAAATTGCGACTAAAAACGCTCATCTCAAACAGATAAAATGATGAGATAGGGCAGGAAATCTCTTGGCAAACTGGAGCATAACATTTTTTTATCTGTTTATCCAGACCTTCTTAAAGAGGAAACCCCCACGCACCCACCGAGACACAGGCTTCGTAATACAGAGGACCCGAGTAAGCGTTGTTGTAAAACTTGTTTCTTGCTAATCATAACAGCATTACGTCCCAGCATTCCTGATTTTTGTTTTGCGTATTTTCCTGATCTCTCTCCCGGTGAATATTGATATTACTTATAATTTTACTCAATTGCTGATTATTTTTCTATCTTCTGGTATGTCCGAGCCAATATTTCCGCCTCCAACGCTAACACTCATTTCTACTCACCTTACAATTACAGCCACGACTTGCTAGAAACAGTTATCTAAATGTTGTTCAAGTGACACTTTTATCTGGGTTGAGTGTTATTTTAGACCAATGGAAATAAGACTAAACGACAAAATTTACTGTAAATTAATTTTGTCTAATTTTTTAACACAACTATGACAGTACTAAATTTAATTTGTGAGAAACAAATAAAAAAAATTTTAAATACTGCCTTACATTTGAGCTCATGTAGTTCTGAAAGTAATAGCAACATAATAAAACAATTTTTTTTTCAAAATTCATGCTTTTTTTTTCGTTTTCAGTCAACGTATACTCTTTCGCTATATTTGTCGCATTTTGTCATATATCTTGCCATTAAACTACGGGCTAAACAAATAATTAATATTCTTCAATGTTATCAAAGGCGTACTGGTAACAATCACTATAAGTAATGGATCAACACAGTCATTCATTATAGTTTTGATGTTCGTGTATCAAGTTGTGAAATTCGAAATACTTGTAACTACCTGAAATAATTCTTTCCTTTTTTACACATTTTCACACTACTACTTACTAAATGAATTTTAAAAAATAGTTAAAAGACATCAAATTATTTTTCGAGCATGAATTACCTTAAGAGTGTATGGTATATAAATAAACGCTAAAACACCAATTGAAATCTACACTTTTTTGAAAGTCTATATGTATAAACTACAAAACAACATTCCTAGATAGCGATATTTGTCAACTTAATGAGCGAACATATACCCAGAATAGTGTATTTGTTATAAACTACAAAACTACAAAACAACATTCCTAGATAGCGATATTTGTCAACTTAATGAGCGAACATATACCCAGAATAGTGTATTTGTTAAAAGCGTGATCTTTTACGTCGCAATTAAATGTACGAGATTTTGGCGGCAGGTATTGTTCTTCAGAAATAAGTTTCTCGATAACAATTTTCCCTCTCAAAATTAAAAAAAAAAATAATAATAATAATAATAATTGTCTAGTGATTCTGGTGTCTTATTTTTGCAGATTGACTTTGAGAAACCTGTAATTTTTAACTGATGCTTTTAGATCTGAATTATGTACCAAGCCCTCAAAAGACAATATTTACGGTTAGGCCTACTTAATGTTGTAACGTAATATATATCAATAAATGCCCCACCTCAGTATGTTATATGTAAGTAAATAAACAAATGAAGAGCTATAGACAGAGTGTCGGAGTGCAGTACATCAAACCTCTGAATGACAGACTTGTGAGCTAGTCGGCAGTATATGTGTCTACTGAGCTCTGAGGTGTGGGAAGTGAGGCACTGCATGGAGAAGAGACGTTCAACACGTTACCCACATGCGAGGACTCGGGGGTCGAACCATGGACGACTTGGTGAGAGGCGAGTTCTCTTGCTACTGCGCCAACCATGGCCCCTGCAAACAAATTATGGCGACTGTCTTAATATAGTGCCTTAAAAGTAGAAATTTGATGAAAACCGAAGCACACGTTTATTTGTGTTTAACTTAGCTAAGTAAGTCTTACTTCCTTCCATACGTTATTTAGTACTACACACGCAACATATTAAAGTTATCTGATGAATATGTCACAACTTGTGGAAGAGCATTACTATTTTAATTTTGTCAAGTCAATAAAAACAAAATTTGACTCAATAACAAACGTATTAATAGAGTATTTATGGTTGATTGTAGTGCTCATTCACCAGTTGTTTAATGCTTTTGAATTTTACTTTAACACGTCATATGTATGGTATTAAATATCATTATGTAAATTTTACTTAACTATATTTACCACATACACTTCAATGTTTACTCCTGTTTTTGCCAAGTTTTCTCTTTCAAGGCGATGACATAGGTTATATTTTAGTTACGTATAACTACAGTGAAGTGGTAATTATCTTAATTCCTTTTAGATTGCTAAATAAATAAAACATCGTGAAATGTGGCACCTTAAGTACATTCGATAAGAAAAACAAGATTATGTTGTACCACATTTTGTTCATATTGTAGATTTTAATCCTGATCATGTCTTGTTAAGAGAATTGGTTTAAGTCGCGTAAATTTTTCGAAAATTAATTATCAAATTCAGGAATTTACGTTACAATGTGATACATAAATAAGCAAAGAAAATTATTTACAGAAAATGTTAAAATCTTAATGTTTATGCTTTGTAAATATTAGTAAACAAGAACTTAGGAGCAGCTACAAATAAAACACATATGAAACAATTCCCATATTTTTGGCAGTTTCAATTACAAAAAGCCATTTTTAAAGAACGTCAAGAAGCACCACTTAACATATTATTTCTGTGTGAAATAACTAATTTCTGTGCGTCTGTAAGTTGTCAATGTTTGTTCTTAACTTAAACTGTAAAGTTATAATTTTTACATAACATGTTGAACAACCACCTTCGTTTTCATAATGAATAATCAATTACAAACAAAACTCAGTGTTTGGTGTCTTCGGTGTCAAAAGGTTCTTAATGAAGTTATAGCACGTTGCCAACTATGCGGACGATTATTCGATACGGTTGAATTGTTCGGAATCACAAATGTTCAGTTTTGATTAACTTGAGATCTCATTGGCCCAGTCACACGAGTCCAAACAAAGTCGGTTGCGTAAATACCACATTGAAACCTAGCAATTAGTAGAATTTCCCGGCATAAACCACTTTCTTTAGTACAAGCCAATCAGCAACCAAACTTGTGTAGCGGTGCCGAAAAATTCTAGTGTTATTTTCCAAGTAAATTCTAATATTATTGTTCTCCCGAAGGAGCATTGAATGAGTCAGCAGCTCCAAGAGAACCTAACAGCAATTAAGTGACTAGACGGCGGCTCCGAAATTTGAGATTCCACATTTGAAATCTTGGCGACAGTATTTTTGTCGGAAATTATCCGTTGATACTGCACGGGCTTGCGTTGATGTTTTTAATTTGTTGGAAAACATTTTAAAGTAGTTTATTTACTTAATTCTAGGTAAGTTTACGGTATGTTATGGTAGTTAAAGTTTGTTTATATTAGACTGTGTTAGGTTATGTTTGGTATTGTTATCGTAACTTAAAATAAGTTCAGATTTTCTTGGTGACTTTAAAAGTCGAAAACCGATGTGCACTGAATCAAATGACATGATTTGTCAGGTTAGGAAAGTACAGTAGATATACATTTTTCCAAGTTTCTTTAACGACATAAATTTACTCTATTGTAGCGTCCTAAGACAATCAACCTGTCCTCCGTCGCACTTCAGTTTCAAGCATCGCATTGATATGAAAACCTTATATAATGTAAACCTATTTTCTAAAGTAACCTAACTTAACATAAGAAAAACATAAATTTGCATAAAGTAACTAAAACTAACCTAGTATTAGCGTGGTTATGAACATAAAAGTTTTTTGGACATACGCCATTGCGGGCGAATGTCGCCGTATTGCAGAAAATCCCACAATAAAACAAAAAAAAAATTAAAAACAAAAGAAGAAAGCCAGTGAGCTGTAGTCAACAGACATAACACATACAGATAATTACTGAAAGTAATGTAGTCATATCCCATATATTTGGTTTTGTCCTTGTGATTGTGTCCTTTCAGGTATGCCCAAAAAACTTTTACGCTCATAATACAAACCCATTGCAAGAATCGTTCAACGTGCTCACAAAGAGTTTAAAACAAAGAGCTTTAAGATGTTTTCTAACATCTCGTTAAATATCTAAAAATTCACTCATGTTAAATGTTGACTTCAGCAGAATATTTTGACACGAATATACTATTCTACTGTAAATCTCAAATAGTGTAGTGGCCAACATCTTAACATATTTACCAAACGCAACTGCTGTTCCTATGACACAGGTCATTGTTTTACTTCAGGCAAATATTATGTATATGTAGTAAGCTACTGAAAGAAGCAATGCCAAGCAAGTTGCTCAAGGGAAGCAGTAAAATGTGGTTAGTGTGTAAGTGAAGAGTTTTAGGTTATCTATTAAGGTGGCTGTCTATGTGGACGTCGAGTGTTAGAAGTTGAGGGCGCCAAGGGCGAGACAGCATGCGCATCGCTACGCAACCTAACCTCATTGTTGAGAGCTGACCAAATATGTCCTCTCCTCCACATCATTACTGAAATCCTACATTACTTTAGTTATTATTTGGTGTCATACTAGTATTCACTAACATGTATATACCAGAACACAAAATGTGAGTTATTGGACAATTGAGCCTCAAGGCGACATCATTTACTTGAATGACCGCTCTACCGTGGACCTAATAATTGGCAACCTGAATTCGAAACCATGTTAAGTCCAAAATGTATGAAATTGTAATAAAAATTAATATACTTTTCGTGTTCATTTTTATCTATCTTCAATTTGTTACTAAATAGAATACCATATTTTTACTCAGGTTAGTACCATATTTCAGATAGAAATAAATGTACACAGTGAAAAATAATATCTTTCTTTTGCTCATTCTAAAATTAATTTTGGGAAAAGAATTTAGCTCCACTTTGCTTCAATGTCTTACGCGCACATCTGCAGGTCTGCTTCATAGTTATTAGCTGTGTGACTTTGTGAAGTGACGTCTCTAATTTGACTGAGCCAATTACAATGAGGTGACAGGAAAACGACTCATCTGTAATTTGCGGGTAGAACCCCGAGATACTGAGAGTTCGAACATCCACTCGCTGACTATGAAGCAGAACTGCAGATGTGCATGTAAGGCACTGAAACAAACTGGAATAAAATTCTTTACTCGAAATTTCGCGGCACTAAACATTGGACAGCAACATTTTGTGCAGAAGCCTAACGCCATTTTAGGTCCTGCGAGACGTTGAAATAACATACAGATGTTTGAATTCTAGTCAGGTGGCTGAAAACAACGCGAATTTTGCACTTTCCTAAAGTTACACCAAACAACTGTCTAGAGACACAGTAATATTGAGAGTAAATCACATGTATACTCCTTACGTTCTTTGCTAGTAGGCCTACATCCAGTTTATTTAAATAATCCAAGATATCTGAATTGTTTGAGTTCGAAGTCAAATTTTTATTGCTACGTGTTATATGCATCGCATTAAAAAACAATGGAGTTGACGTTAATTATTGTAGAATGATGTCTTCGACGTTTGGATTTTGTTGACAGCCGCCTAACTTTGGCATGAAGGCCGTATAACATTATCTGTTTGTTTAGCCGAGATAGTTGGAACATGTCGCAGATAATAGAGTGTACGAAATATGATTCCGAGATGGTACAGTCCACGTATTCCCACATTTTAACGATGCTCATTTTGCTATGAAACGAAAAATCACGTTTGACATATACGTCAATATTTATCCTAACGATGGACGGTATCGAATGATAAACTCAGGACTTCCTCTTCGCTCATTAAATTCCCTGAATGAAGGATATGTGTGTCGAGGGTCTGTTGCCTAATAACGTGACTTGCAGGAAATGTGAGACCCAGTCTAGACGGCTAAAACTTCAATAATTGCCACGTACTTAGGCCTATGTCTGTTTATGTACTGATTAACAATTGGTTTGTAAAACCTAGGTTATATATATGTGTACGTATGTGTGTATATATGTATATATGTGTGTTGAAATGGCGTTTAAAACAACCCGGAGCGAGAAAGCCGACACTGAGACAATATATTTGATATAGACACTTGGGGTCGCAACAGTTGGGAAACGCCTTAAAACGGGCGACCAAAGGTTGAACATATGGTATCACAGATGCCACACATCGCTGTATCTGTGACTGCATGTTGCATCAAGTGTCCACTTAGCAGTGCACATCTGGTCCGCGTGTGCTGTGTAAACGCACAGTTTACTGGCTTCCAACCTGGTTGACATTTTAAAAATGGTATACCTCCGGTCGCATATCCGAAATTATCTCTTCTAAGATTTATATAAGTTTAACAGTAGTAGATTTATATTCGCCCCGCTTAAAAAGACTCCACTATCATTTGACTAACCATACAATAGTAGGAAATGTCAATATCTTGCAACAAGCTCAGAACTTTTCACGTATCTCGACAACAGAATATTTGACACAATTATATTTTAGTGTCTGTATCTCAAAATGAACTGAATGGGAGTTGTACCACTATTAAATTAAGACCTTCATACGTTCAAATAGTATTTCACTTATATTGTTGATACGAATGTCGAGAAAAGTAAATACGTCATTTTACACGATGAATAAAATTTTCAACTCGACTTAAAATTCTAGTGTAGTCAAGATTAGCACATACTTATTTTACTTATTTCGAATTGTTTTACTTAAGTTTGATTAGCAACATGTCAATTCATCTTAAAATAAGCACCAAGGTTTCCAATTCTGTTAAGAGACAAGTTTAAATCAATATAAAGCTATATAAATATTTTCCAGCTGCATTAAATAGCAAGAGGCAAAATTTCTTGAAAATAGATTCGATGTTGTAACGACAAACGAAACGTCGTCAGAGACGAAGTACATGACGCAGATGATATCAAAAAGCCAAGATTGCTTCAAGTAAAAGTTTTTTCTTTTCCGAGTGCTTGAAAACATCAATTTAATTTCTCATTCGTGAATTATTCTGAAATTATGTGAGGTTCTCGGTATAAAATATAATTGGTGAAATTAGTATATTGTTACGGACTATGTAACAGACACATGCTTCTACAGAACTACATCGTGGAAGGGTAAGGTTGGACAGTGAAGGAAAACATTTCCACACTCGCTCCCTTAAAGCGAAGCAAGTTTACATTAATATAATAAATTGTTCGCTTGTCAGGGTATAGAAACATTTTGTATATTACTTTCAGAGTTTTCGTGTAGTAAAACTTATAGCAGTAGTTTCACCAATGCTGCGACATGGGAAGTAAAATAGTCATTTAATAAATTTTGCTACACGAAAAGAGAGAAAATAATGTTGTCAGTATTGGGCCTGATATTACTATCATACGGGGTTTTAAGATGAATCTTGTTGTACTGATGCAATTGTCGCCCATGCAGCTGTAAGAGACGAAAGAAGCGACAACGGGAGAATGCAATAAACGAACGAGGGGTACCATTTCACTGAACGGTATACCACCGAGTCATTATGAATACTGTCTATGACAGTCAGAAAAGTGGATGTATATTTGCTGTAACGAAATGCTTCCGACGATAGAGGAAAATGCACAGTTTCTGAAAATATTACGAACGTTATATGTAGCATTGTCAAAGAAATACAGTCATAGCTCAAGAAACGCAAATTTGAGTTATTGGGATAAGCATGGTTCACCTTTTAACAGTAATAATACCATACCTTTAACTTCATATCGAAAGGAAAACAAAAATGTTTTGATATTGCTGTGCTTTAACATAGCAACATGTTCAGTAGTGGCCTTAGTGATGTTTTAAGCGTGTCTAGTGAAAAAGTTCGTACAAATTATTTCTGCTGACTTCTGGATGTACTTTTTGTTACTGTAACGTGAAATTCAACGTTAATTTTTTTTACAAAGTATTGTAAGTTTAGGATTTAAAGTGTGGAAAAAACGACCATAACTCTTTTATTCTGTTGAGCAGGAAAGCAATTTGGCAAGGCACCAGTTTACTAACAAATCAATATAAAATTTCTCATCAGTTTAATAAAAGCGGTGTAGTTGGTAAGTTAGTTTTGCTACTAACTTATGAGTGCTATTATAACTTTCTAGTACATACTCACAAAATAGTTACTGAAAAATTACGGGTAGTTCTATTTACGAAGAAAATTGGTTTCTATAACACTGACATATGAAACGCTGGTAAAATATGTTTGTGAAATAGTAGCAAGTACTGTAATGTTCAAAACTCAAGGTCACCATTTTAATTCAGTCCAAACATTTGGTTCGGATTTACGGTAATATGTTTCGATTAATTTCATTCCTTCCCTTGAGTGTGAAAAAACTGTCGCCTTTGTGAATTATTTCAGTTTTGCTGTAGTTTTAACTTAGTGCCAGTGCTTGTGTATTAGTTTGTGATAAGTCGTCAAATACGCCATTATTTAGAGCTTTGTTGTAACATTAATAAAACCTTCTCTTTAAACTGAGTTGAAAAATTGACGAAAGTTTCAATGTCACAAACAAAATATATGAAAATAATTTACTGTCGTTAAAATTTAACAAATAACGAAGCCATATTCTGGACTCGACTATAATGTAACCTACAAACATTTATCTGCAACACAAAATATAGGAATAATTAAGTTAACACAAGATGGCGACAATGTTTCACATTTGAGAGTCAGTTCTTGCGTATGTTTATTTATATAAACTTAGGTGTTCGATGCTTGGCGATCTACACTAGCCACTGAGCGATACCCGTCTTCTTGGAAAGTATGTTAAGAAGTTGCTAAATGTTGGTGGGGAAAGTCAGGAGAAATGGCATCCACATAAGAAACAAATATTATTTTACAGGAACGAACGTGCACGGCTCTATAATTGCGGATCGTACTAAACAGTTAAAAATTTCCGTAAATTTACGGGCAAATTTACGGAAACGTCTGTTTAATTAACGGAAAAATTATTTTATAACACAGTTATACATAATTATGTTTCAATAATTAAACATATGTAAAACTGCGAGAAGAAACTAAATACATAACCGAACGAATTATTGTGTCTGCATCCTAAAGAAGTCACATAAATATGCGAGTTTCCATAAGTGGAGTTAGTTGCCTTCCGTATATTAACGGACACTTCTGGAGAATTTTTTACTAGCACTTCTCCGTAAAACAACGGAAATTATTTTTATCAGTGCCACCTTATGTTAGTGAGAGTTTTTAGCAACTGTTGCTTAGTACTTCTTAGTAACATACTAAAAATCCTACTGGCATTCGGTACCACTTGAAATACTCTCATGTATACCATTATAAATTTTAACGGAAATGTACCGTTAATAAACGGAAATTGTGTCCGTAAAAGTAAAATGCGGGAATGTCTATAGTAGATATATACTACGGAATCATATGTAATATGTCCGTAAGTCTACTGTGGACACTTACACGGAGAAAATCTAAAATTTATGGGTTAGACAGATGTAAATATTACGGATATATTTTAACAACATCACCGGTAAATCTGCAAATCTGTAGAAATGCTATTGTAGCATTATAGACACGTAAAAATGGCTCATTTCCGTGTGATGAAACTTTTTTACGGAAACTTCTGTTGCTTTAAGAACTAAGTTTCTGTGAATTCACGGAGGTATCCGGAGAAATTTTTACCGGAAATTCCGTAAATCGACCGAGAAATTTTTTTACTGTGTAGTAAAATATTATACTTAAGTAATTGTAAAGTTACTAGCTTGCTATTTCCTAAATAACAGGTTTACAGTGAATGTGATTGCGCAGGTCATACAAAAATACATTAAAAATTTTCCAAACCCCTTTGAACATACTAAAATTAGGCTGACTAAATGGATGTATTAGAATTCCGCAATAGTAAATGTTTTGACTGAACACATTCAAAGAAACTTACGCCAATTAAACCTCACATTTTGCAAACAATGGTGAAGTATCCGTAAAATAACGTTGTAGAGAAGATTACCTTAACTCAAGTATAATTGAAAATTTCCGTTAACCTACATGAATTTAGACATAGATTTTTCAAGTGTTCTTAACAGCATATGTTGAACCTATACTGACTGGATTCAGTTTCTTGGACGTACTCCATTGCAAGTTCTTTCAAAGAGCATATTGAACCTATACTGTTGTTACAGTAAAAATGGCTGTTAACTAGTTACCTTAATAAATATGGCGGCGTTCCTACATCGTATCATCATGCTAAGTCTACAAGTATCGAAAATGTTTGGATTGCTTCTATGATAGCAAGGACTGTTATAAATATCATGACGGTAAAACATGTCTTTAACTAAATCCACCCTGATACAAACAACTAAACGTTTATGTTGCCACTATTCAATTGATTTTATTCCATTTCTTTGGGTTTGAACAATGTCGTGCAAACATTTCACGCTATTATCAATATTTATTACAAAACTGGTAACAATTACTGTGAAGTAAAAATGAGAAATATTTTTGTATTTTACAAAGCAATTATGTGTATCTCATATTAGTTTCATGTTAACTTTACAGCGACTGTTCAAATCATTTATAATTTTCTTGGCAACCAAGTTCTGTATTATTGTCTTCGTAAAAACTACGACAAATTTTGTAAAATTTTATAGTGCACCGGTATGGTTTTGGTTTTACATTTAACACTGTGTTAATAAACGTTTGTCCCTTTCGTTCATGTAGTCATTAAAATACTCATAATTACAACATTAATTTGCGAGAACCTGACAGGAAAAATGTTTGGCTATTGTTATAAAATCTTTTGTTTGTAACCTACAATCATTAACTCGGCGGTAATACCATAGAACTTTTAAATGTAATCTACTGTTACGTAGTTAAGTGTTTGCACGAATGAATCAGAGGATGTTGTAGGCACACGTTGTCTTAGAACAGATTTATGAAGCAGTAGCTGTAAACCAGCGACAGGCAACAATGATAGCGTATTTTAAAGATGAAGATAAAAAAATTAGTACCTTTCATGTGATGAGGTTTATTGTAAATATTCAATTATTAACTTTTAATAATATACACAACATTCTGGATGCTACTTCCCAAAATATTAATCTTGTAAATAACATAATTATTACTGCCTGGAGGACGTAGTCAGTAGTTTCAACTATTTTAGAAACTTCTACTTATATTGAGAATAATGAAATCTGATGTTTCATAGTTTAAATTTTTTCCTTTTGAGCTTGGTTATGTTGATTTGTTAACACGTAAAAGCCTATGCTTATCAACTACTATAGGCATGAAATAATTTGTGACACTGTTTAAGAATGCTTTAGACATAAATCAAGACCCTAAAATCCTACAGATTACTGAGTGCGTTACTGAAAGCGAATAACCAGTGTTGCAAAATGTATTTTCTTTAAGAATTTTACAAGTACGTACTTAATTTCAGAATCATGCGTTGTTGGTGCTATTTCTGACGCTTTGGATATTTTCCGCTCATCGCGGATTGAGCCAGCCTAGTGCTAAAGGAAGGAATGTCAGTTATTTACAATAGTTTTCAGGAGCTATAACTATTAAAAAGATTAAAAGTTCTAAAATATCTACTTGTAAGCTACATGCATTATGAATGATTAATTGTGAGTAAACGCGTCACTTTACCTCTCACACAGTTTTTATCACGTTATTTTATTGGAATGGCAAGATTGGAACGTACGCTACATACATTTTCTTACCTATCCGCGGATTTTATTGTAAAATTAAAGAAATTATGCATAAAGTAAAGGTTACCGTGTTGTAAGACACAGTAATCAATATCTTACAAGAGTAACACTTTCATAAATAAGCCTAGAACTTCGGATACCATTGAAAGCTTTGATATAATATCTGAAAACATCGTACCAACTGTAATTTTTGGAAACTTCCGCCCAACTGGCCAGTACAGGGCTAGATATTTTGCTAGCACGAGAATAATATTTTGATACAGAACGCTGCAAGCAGTGCTGTAAAAATGTGGGTAATTTTTCGAAGCATTTTATTTTAGAAAACGGGTTGCCAAGATCATGATTGTAACTGAACAAATAAGCCTGGGAAGGGGGTATAACAAGACGCAGTTAAGAAATGTGTACCGTAAAGCCCGTTTTCACGCAGTTTATGTAGACGCACGTATTAGTACAAATTATGGGTACTGTAAATTCAGAGTTTGTTATTATTATTATTACTATTATTATTATAATTATCAGTATTAATATTGATAACTCGGTAACATTCGTGTTTCAATTGTAGTTTTACAAATAATACTGTTAATCTGCAGTTTGGTGAAGATCACATTCATATGCTCCTGAAAAAGAATTTCAGTCTATTGGTTTAGGACTTTTCCTGCGCTCGCAAAAGTAGTCTGACAATGTTTGTGTAATAAGGGGCCTCTAGGATGAACAAACTTACTAACCTGTCAAAGTCGTTTGTGGTCGCTGCACACAAGTAGACTGTAGTATGGCGTTGTCTGTAGGGCAGAACTAGATGACATTCCAGGAGACACACACGCGTATCTGACGCACTTACATACAACTCTCCACAGCCAACTGTCTGAGCTCAAGAGGACTAACTTGGTCCAAGTTGTCATGACTGACACATGGCACGGCAATTATTCTTGGTACGTAGCACCACTGGAGCCATGACCTCGATTTTGAAAGTCATGTCAAAGGCTCCCTTCATATGGTCCCAAAACAAACACCTGTGCGATATTTTAAGAAAGTGTACTTGTATTTTCGTAATTCCGTGTTTAAATTATAAGTATACAGCAAGCATTTACAGTCCTGGATAATGAATTTCTTATACCGTCTGTTATTTGCTTATGAGTAATAATTTAGTACATTTTCTTATTTTCGAGTCAATAACATATAATAAAAAGGCAATTACTATCAACAGTTCTAAAAAAATTGTATAGGCCTACAACTTAAGGCTCGACATCAGTCGTTATATTGAATTATTTTATATTTCGCTCTTATGAATTTCTGAGAAGAAAAATGTAAAATTTTTTACTACAATATCAATTCTGTTTACTCTGCGCTACAATAAAAGTATCGCAGTTGAACTTTTAACGTTAATTTAAGTCGTAATTCGTTGAGCTTTTTTTGTTATATTCTTAATTTGCTCGGCTGATTTCGACTTAAATATACGTTAAAAGTTCAACTGCGATACTTTTATTTTAGCGCAAGGTAAACTGAATTGATATTGTAGTAACAAATTTCACATTTTTCTTCTCAGAATTTCGTAAGCGCGAAATATATAATAATTCAACATGGCGACTGATGCCGAGCCGTAAGTTAGAGTGTTACAATACCATAAATATGTTCGTACATTTTAAAAAGACAAATATACATGATACTTGGTAAGTATAAGACTTACACTATTCACTGTCTTTCAAAACGCGCCCATCTGTATGTCTGCACTGATACAACGATAATTTACATCACGGCAAACTCCCGTAATGAAAGTTTCTAACTCATACATGGCATACGGCAGTTATAACACTTCAGCTTGTAACTAGACAAAATATCGTGAACTATTAGCATATAAGTCTGCTAACAGTTAACTGAATCCTAAAAAAATGCATATGAAAAGTACCATTAACGTATGTCAAAATATTTTACTATACATACTTTCTTAACGTTCCTATAGGCGGCTGTGGTAAATTGTGGTAAGTTGCAAATAATGTTTACTGTGTAGAGCTTACTACCCGGAATATAATGCATCTAAATATTTCTCTTAATGTCTCTGCCAATCTAGGTTGCAAACACGGAGTTAAAATAGGGAATCAAGGTTCAAAACAATTAATTAGCAAGCCATTAATCGTAAAGAAATCACTTCCAAACACAATGAACACTATGAAAAATTATTAGTAAACATACATCGATTTATAAATATGTTAAAAAGACAGGTATCGGTAATTTTTTCCCCTTTCATCAATATTAGCGTTTCTAGACACTTTTATAAGACAGTCAAATGTGTACTGATGTTACCATATTTGTACAACAACGCTACACTCTTGTTATATTTACAAGTTTATATAAGTGTCCCACGTTGTGATTGGGTGAAAAACTTTCCGTGCTGTTTAGGAAGTTTATTTTACAATGTATATTCTACGTAAAATTTGTGCCTGAATACTGGCATACGTGAAACGTTGTCAACTTTTTAAATAGTTAATCATATGATTACATTTTAAAATTCACTTTTCACGGAATAATTAACAGCAAAATATTCTAGCCAATCAAAATTCTTTCTATCACAATATTCCTTACGAACTTTGTACTTAGAAGACTATTTAAGTGAAAGATTGCTCTTCAATATTGGTAGCTACGGGGCTGTCAGCTTAGTTGATAGATTTCTTATTATAATACACGAACATGATACAAACAGGGTATAAACTGGGATTACAACCCAGGACCTCGGGCAGTCAGCAGACTAGCCAGTTGGCATGCACTCTGTGCAGGTTTGAGAAGTGCCTCTCTGAGCCAATCATTTCCCTCTAGAATTCGTGACATGCACTTTTAAAGGAACTTTTAGAACTTACCTGTGTGCTCCCCAGTACATTGTATGCCTTAAAAGGGTCACGTAATTCAGCATGCAAGTGTCAGGTACAAAACTAACAACAAACTATCTCACATCATAAATACATACTTAAGCTGGGATTTTAACCCTTATGTTATTAATACCTTAATAGCTATAATTAAAACACATACCACTATTAAAACATCTTGTTTTTAAACGTCTCACTATAGTCTTGCTTACAAGACACGGCCAAAAACTTGTCATATACATTCCAACTCTTCGCTCATGTATAATTATTGCAGTCTTTTTTTGCTCAAAACAAATATCTTCCAGTCTTCCTCACATTCCCGCAGATTTCGACAAAGAAAGCGAGACGCTCTGATCAAGACTTTCCTGAGCTGCGTTAAGAACATAGAAGTTTTCTCCTTTCAGTCGTTCGTAGTTCTTCTTATAAATGTTGCCTTTTCAATGCTCCATTTTGTGTTAGCATCGCCTGTGAAAGCCGGATAGCATGTTGTCATACATTTTATGCTTCCATAATTTCTTTTGTTTACAACTGTGAGTTGCAGCTATTCCGTCTCATCTTGCACGTAAGTTTTAGTTCACCAAGCCTGACATTTATGAGGTTACATTATACATCCTCCTAGGCTTTTGAATTAAATATCTGCGACAGTGAATCTACGGAACAACTGCTTCATTAGCAAAACAGCAGATGGATCAGAATTTCCCAATATCACAACTTTCCTAGGCGAGGTTTGCAACCAGTACTGTGAAGCACTCTCACAACATCTCTCTGTCGTCAGTGACGTCACAAGAATTTGTTTTCTTGGGTGTGTTTTAATATCAAGCTGTTGAAGGTGCTATAGATTAACGTAAGTGCAATGTACGTGTTATAGTGATTTGTTACTCTATAGCAAATTATACGCGCCTATGTAAGTCTTACATAAATTGCCCCAATTAATTTTTAACACGCGTTAGTTCGTGATCTTTTAGAACGTAGGCTACATTATGGTATCTAATAATTCAACCCTTCGTTTGAATTTTAAAAAAATTCGACGATTTAAAATACATCATTTCAAAAATATTAAAACACTGTTGAGTAAAATTGTATGTATATTATATACACCGATGAATCTAAACTTGTTGTAACTATAGTATGACAATTAAATTTAATTTAGACTTCGTCAGAAAATCAGAATTTCAGTGTTACTGTATATATGCATATATGAGAACATTACCTTATATTAATTACAAACTTATTTTTGGTGAGATAACATTGCTGCCTGCTGTGTTTGAATGCATCGCGTGTAAGAATAAGATTCTCGTTCCGTCATTTGTTGTTGCAGACAAGTTAAAATTTCACTTGGTCAATGAGAATTCCGGTACTCAAACTATGCCACTAAAAGAATCGTCTGCAAAAAATTAACACGAAGTATATGTGATAGACTTATATTTCATACTTAAAAATTTCCGACCGCTTATAAAATTGTCTGGTACAGCAAGACGTCGAAACAATTTACAATACATATCCACAGTGTTAAATCTCGTATCTGGCATTAATAATCTAAAAAACCACAGACTATAAATACGTATAACAAAGTATTCGGAACTTTTGTGACGTCTTCTACCAACCATTTTTAAAAACTGTGTGAAATAACGTAAACTGAAAAGTTTTGAATAATAATGTATCAGCACGTTATTCTCCTAAGCCCAGTTACTTAAAACAAAGTGATACAACTGTTAGCAAAACATGTTGGCACAAAAGATTTTCAGCATGTAAAATTCACTGTCGATAAAGTTAGCAAGCGGTAATGATAAGTATCTCGAAAGGTTGGAGGGACTATTTAATTAATATTTAATACTCACTCCGTGTATGATAGTCAATGTCCTTCCCCCTTCAACCGCCCACGAGTCAGCTATTCTGCGCACAACTCAAAATTATTGATTGCACGCCCATTGAAGACTCTACCACGATCCCCTCCCCTAGCGCACACTCTCTCTAACATACACACATACACACACGTACACACAAACAAAGGCACCCCCGCTTGAATGGGGGCGTGAAAAAAAGCTTGAGATGCAACCCTGAGTCCTGCACCGGGCAAGTGGATCGATGGAGACCTGCTCGAGTGGTAGGACACTAACTCCCAGCTGATGGACACCCCTAACAAACAATCAGAGCAAATCTTTTTCTCGCATGCTCGTGCTACACCTGTAACTTGCCGCGGGGTACATTACGAAACTGTTGTGCCGCAATCTTAACAAAACAAATTAAAAAAGAGCCGATCCCTTGTTCATCCAAAATTGCTTTTAAAACGACACGCAAAATGTTACACGTTTTTTTTAGCTACATAATGTAAGAATTTGCCGATTCTTTGACATCATGCCTGTAACTACGTAGACAACCGTTAGATTCTTAAATCCACAGATAACGACGGTAAAATCCGTAGAGAGATAATCTGACGTCCACTTGAAGTTACAGTACCCGACTTGTGTCGTGAAAACCTACTCTCACTAAACTGTGCGTTCATTATTCGTTATCTGCCACCTTTATGATGCTCGGCCGAACGCGTTCGCGGGAAGCTGGCTAGGGGACACATTTACTGTTGTTGGTTCAGTGGTTTATGTTAACGACAATTTCTCAGAATCTCCTAACTTCTAGCGAACGGAGACCCACGTATCAATGTACAGTAAGAAAGAAATGACCCTACAACATCTGGACAAATGTGTGCCATATCTGTGTCCCGTGAAGCTCTTCTGCACCAAGCTCAGACAAGCTATTGTAGCAATCACACTGTAAGGCCTATTCACACAGAAACGTCACCCTCGGAACTTCCACGAAGCCGCAGCAGTGGCCTACAACTTCCAACACACGGCTACAAGCAGTTCTGTTGCGATTCTCATATCCACAGCTAGATATTTACGTCATGTTGTCGGTGGCACCTCGGGGTATCCACTCTCCTTCTACACACAACCAATCACCAAGTGTATTCCTTACAGAAGGCAATACGATTATTCTCGTCTATACTATGGACACTAAACTATTGATATAGCCCCAGATCAGCGAAATTCATAACGGGCAAGTAACAATATCATGATTAGAATTAGTTGAAGCATACTAAATATATTTAATGTGAATTATATTTGCCTACAGCAATTCATGCTAGCTCATTGATTTGTCACTGAGTAGCAGAGGTTAGCTGACTTGTCAGTGAGTTGCATTCCAGTTGCTAAGCACAGCTGAACTCGTAAATATTGACTAACAACCACAGATACCCAATATTCCCCTCACAAACTTGCAGTGGAGTCAACTGCGGTCTGCTCGACTTCCATCGCAGACCAGAAGTAGTATAATCTTATACTTGAGTTTACTGACATTTCTAAGACAGCTATTGTGGTGAATTGAGATCCCTCGACGATGCCAACTTTGTATCTCGCGATCAGCTGATAAATCACTTGCACTGACGCGGCATAGTCAACGGACAGACAATATCGGGAAACACGGTCAAATCTCCTTGTCATATGCTCGTGCGAGGTAGTCTCGACTTGTTTGTCGGTAGGCGAGACTGACTAGTGTTGGCCAGATCGAGAGATCCCTTAACATTCCACAAGAAAGAAGAATGAATAGAAAACACGAGGCAATTTCTCTACCTCGATGAAGATGCTCTTCTGCTCCTCTGTTTTCTGCGAGGTACATGCAACCCGTGACGAAAGTATCAGCTGACTATGAAAGCAAACAGTGGTACTGGCCTACCTCAACCCCGAGCAAGAGCTGGAGCATCGACACAACGAACTGGTTTTGTTTTCCTGCAAAATTCTAGGAAGCTTGTGAAATTTGAGATAGTGCTAACGAAGTACATGCTCGTCAAAAACATCTTACATCACCCCCCCCCCTCCGGGTTTTACTGCCGGGAATGCCACAGGTGTCTGGAAAAATAAATACAAAATAACCCCGGAGGAGATATTAGATACTGATATTTAAGGATAACGATCGAGTTGTTTGAGAAGAGAGCAGAATTCCCAGGAAGATCGTGCCCAGCAGCGTTCATTGAGAAAGTTGATGGACGTGTGAAAGAGACAACTTCCCCTCCCGGCCTTCCTCCCCTCCGAAGCGCACGATGAAAACTTGTTGCGCGGCATGGCGCGTGTACACCGGCTGGACAAAGCTACGACATGTGTGGCGGGTCGGCTAAAGCAGGCAGGCTACTACTTCGGGGTGAGAGTGTCTTACCTGGTGCAGTGGTGGTGGTGGTGTGGTGGTGGTGGTGGTGCGAGTGTGCAGTAGTGTGAGTGGTGCGGGTCGCGAGGAGTGCGTGTGTCGGAGGCGCGCTGCAGAGTGCGTCTTGACGCCGCAACCCTATGCGCTATATAAGGCGACGTCACAGCCCAACATCGATCAGTGCGGGGGGATAGCGAGCCGGGGGATCGTGTCTGCTTTCCCGCTACTGCGCGTGCCAATCGTTAGCGAGCGCCGCGGGCCGCCGAACCACACGGCTCACGCACCCCCGCTCCATTCATCGCAGCCGTTACCGCCCGCACCCCGCGTCGCTTACTCCCCGCGTCTCTTGCACCCCACGTCTCTTCCACATCGCGTCTCTAATTCCGCGCCTCTCTTCCACCCCGCGTCTCTTCCACCCCGCGTCTCTTATACCACGCCTCTCTTCTACCCCGCGTCTCTCCTGCCATGCTTCACCGCGCATGTTCAACCAATAACCAGCGACGCCGCGCCACGGACTTTTTCCCGCCCCACCATCTCGCCGCCAGTTATCTTCCCGCGGCAAAACTTCTCATCTTTCCGCTCAAAGAGACGCTGTAGGCCGGGCGACGTAACACGCTCACCACAACGTTGAAAAATACATCCGCTGCTCTAGAGCATGTGACGAGGCAGACAACAATAACCTTGATCCTGCCGCTTCAACCTCGAACCCTGTCCAGGGTCAACATAAGCCGAGCTGTTTAACCTACACCGTTCTTCCCACTACAATTAACACACTCCACATTCGCCTGAACATTTTAAAATGCCTCAGTTCATTCACTCTCCAAACACGAGTATCGACTAAACTAATCATGATTTTAAATTATTTACCGGAAAATATATTAACTTATGTTGATTTACTTTATCGTAGTTTGCATAAATAATTTTTATATAAAATAGTTCAAGAGTTTCAATTAGGTTTACAGAAGTTTCGAAAACAAACCACTATCAGAAAACATTTTGTCAGAAATAACTCAGTCTTCTAATATAAGAAAGGCCGCACACAATAGCTGTACTACAACAACAATTTTTACTACGCTTATCAAATTAGACAATTTTCATCTAAAATATTTTACCCTAAAAGTTTACGCCTCATAGCGTTTACCCTGCTTCGACTAATAAGAAAAAGTTACGCCTGAAGAATCTTTTTCGATAAAAGCAAACCGCAACAGGTTGTAGTCTTCACTTCAGTCCGTAAGGGGTTTTTCACTTGTTCTTTTAGCTAAGAGTTTGAATTATTGACTGCAGGCTTTAAAAATGTATCTCTCCTCCCAGGACACTTAGAATTTAGATATTTTGACGTATATATTAAAGTAGCCTTTGATTTATTTGGTTCTGGGTTCGATTTCAGTGTGAATTATGTACCTCTATGCCGCTATAAGAAGTTTTATACGTTTTTGCTTACATCTAACAGAAGCATTGCTCTAGTTAGGTTCTCGTTGTAAAAACCGTTACTTTAAACTGAGTTAAAAAAATCTGTATGAAGCAGTTTAATGACGTAGGTAAGTCAGCGTCAGTCAAGCTGAAGTATCATTACGCCAGAATCAAACACGCATTAAGTGTGTTACCTCATAATGTTCCCCTCTTATCACTGCATCCGGTATTACCAGCTGCAACACTCATCTCACCACATCGCATACATCTATTAGACGACTTCGCGGCTTTGTTAATGATGACAGTAACAAAATCTAAAAACCCTTAACCGAAGAAACAATTTTCTTTCCGCAAAGAATACTGCAATTTCAAACGAACTACTACAAATTAGCTTTGTAATAATAAAGTTTGCAATGTATAGTAATTATAACAAAGTAAATTATGTTACTTAAAATAGGTTAGCAGTAATATTTGTTTTAAGTTAGTAAATACAAGTTTTATGTAAAATGGAAAACAATTTTTTCTTTTATTTTTCGTACGCCATTTCAATTTACGTTTGTGGAAGTATAAGGCCTACATATTTATTTAATTTTAAAAAATTGAGAAGGAATTTTTTAAAAGAAGGTATACAAATATAAACATATAACTATCAGTTAGCAGCAACATGCAAGAGTGGGATAAGTGCGAGACACGCACGCACTACACTGTTCACAGCTGGGACCTATTCCACAAAGGTACATGCATGCAAGTTACAATTGTACAAGTACAAGTCCTTTTTAATACAAGTTACAGACGTTCCACAGAGAATTGTTACAGTTGTAGGAAGGAAAGTAGAAGTGTACAAGTTGGCAGTAACATTTATTGACTATGTTTTGAATGCAGTGGGAATTGTGAAGTGAGTTGAATATGAGTTTGAAAAGTTTAAGCAAACTGGCCATTATAAAAGAAATAAACAACAAGAAAGAAATCCTTTTCGACGCTTTTTCAGACTGGCTAACTAAACAAGATAAGTTGAAAGCATGGGAAGAAATCCATAACAAGGCTTGTGTGTTAGGTTTAATTCCTGCAAGCAAAGATTTAACATATACAAGATACACATTTTGGCAAAATCTCAAGAAAAACACAATGGTAAGTTTGACTATTATTTAATAGCGTTATTAATCTACTTACAACTGTAAAATTTTCAATATACACAATAATTTCTTTGTTATGAAATGGTACTTTGCCACTATATTGACAATGAGAAATATAATTTAAACAATGTGTATGGACAATAGGCTATATCTAAATTTAATATATTACAAAGTGTGTTTAATTCCATAAAAACACAATTTCTAACCTCGAATTTTGTACTTTAAATGCTGGGAATTATATTAAAAAGCATAAACCTTCAAGTTAGTAATTGCAGTTATCATACTAACTATAATGACATTTTTATTTTCCGTTGCAGAAGAAAATCGACAGCCGAAAAAAAGACTGGTGGTACAGGTGGGCCTGACTGCAAGCTGACGGAAGTAGACAACGCTGTCTTAGAAGTTATTGGACGACAATCTCCTGCAGTTACTGGTTTGGACTGTTCCGAAACATGGCAAGATGAATCAGTGCATGAGGAAAGTGCACACGTACGTAGTAGTGACAACTCTTGTATTGTAGACTCGGGAATCAGCCGAATTAATTTCAGTCTAAGTAGTTCCAGTCCCAAAAAGAAAAAGCAAGTTAAAGAAATGGTGTAAAGAACATTGATAACGAAGACGACGAGAAAATGATGCGGTCAAAGAAATTAAAACTGGCCCTTGAACTTTTGGAAAAGGAAAATTACTACAAAACATTGCAAATATTAAAACTGGAAAGGGAGCTAGGAATCCCGTCTTCCAATTTCACGAAGGACTTTCCTGTAGAAATGCAGACACTGTTGGTAGCGTACAATGATCCTGTTAGAGAAAATGTTGTTAATGAAGTCATTGTACAGGAAGATAATGTTAATCAGTAGTGGTTAATTATCTGTATCCATCATTTACTTAACTTGTTACACTTGTACACATCAATGTATTACAATGACTCTGATGTACATCATCTTTGTATTTTCCCTGTTAAAGAGTTCATAAATAGTTCCTCCTTATCTGAAATGATTTATTAATTGTGCCAATCGTTGTAGGCCTGCAGAATTTTCATGACTTTCATTGTTAACCATTCCAGCTTCTACGGCTTCTTCAACTTCTTGTGTCAGCAAGGGTTGTGCAATGTCCTCATTTCGAGCATTGTTGCACAATGCTGTGCAACATTTGAACACCTGAGCTGCAAATAATGGTTTTAACCGTAAATACTTGCGGCATGGAAACTTTTCTTTAAAAACACCTAAAGAGTGTTCAACTAAACGTCTAGTAGATTTGTGGGCCCGGTTAAATCTCGTCACTGCACCATCTTGAAGGGCCGCTACTGCGGAGGGGGGGGGGGATCAACCACTCTTTCAAGGGATAAACATGATGGCATTTGGAGCTGGTCTCCAACCCTCTTCCATGCGTTCATTTAGTGTACTATTTCTAAGAACTCTAGCATAATGTACACTTCCTGGCCACCTAGCACTAACATAGCAGAAGGTACAATCTGGACCACAAACAGCCATGAAGTTAAGCGAGTGATTTCCATATCGGTCCACATACTGACCTTCATTTTCTTTAGGTGCATCTATATTAATAAGTGTACCATCAATACACCCAATAAAATTAGGCATGCCAGCAATATTGTTGAATTTTACTGCTACTTGCATTACATCTTGAGGCCAGTCAACAACATGTGGAAATTTAATCGTGTTTACAGCATGGACCACTTTATGAACAGCACGCCCCACACTAGCCTTGCCTATGCCATGCATATCTGCAACAGAATGATACTGTCCACCAGTTCCAAGCCAGTGTAGAGCAACACACAAATCCAATTTTGTTGACAATGCTTTACTCCTATTAGTGCGACGAAGTAATATGTGTCCTGTATCATAAAGTAACAATTGGAGCTTGACAAAACTCATTCTAAATCTCTCATTAAATTGAAACATGCTTTCAAAGTTGTAATTCATGATTAATCGGAACACCAATTGTCTAATAACCTGATTAGCATTCTCAATTTCTTCATCAGACGATGTATCCCACATGTTTGAGTGTAATGACAAACTTAAAACCATCTCAAGAGGTAGGTAGACTTGTAGTAACTATTCTACAAGTTTAGGTAACAACTTGTACTTTTTCTTCGAGATACGCTCGTACACTTGTAGAAAAACACTTGTAACTTGTTAACATTCACTGGGATTTACAAGAATTCACTTGTACTTTTGTGGAACACAATACCTGCCACTCTTCTACAGCTTGTACATAATTATGCATGTAACTTGTACTTTCGTGGAACAGGCACCTGATGGTATTTTTTCTCATTCATGATGAACAAATGCGACAAGTCCGGAAGTTCCATGATATAGTCATGAGTACCTTACGTATATACAATAATATAATATAATTCCTTTACGTATTCAAGTGTAATAGCCTGCGATGCCACTTTCTGACGTCATTGGTCACTGCGACCAATCACGTGCTAGCTCTGGCTAGAAAGAAGACCTCAGTGAAAGAACCACATTAATTTAAAGTTTTGTCGACTAATTCTATTTCCAACAAAAAGATCCAAGCAAGGTGGAGTAGTCACAAACACTCGCTTCTTGAAAGTGTGGACCCGGGGTCGAACCCAGTCCGATCAACCTGACTTTGGTTATCCAGGGTTTTCTGAAATCACGCGACACGAATATAGGTTTGGTACACTCTAAAAATTAGTTTGTTAAATTTGCCACACGCGCGTATATTATCGCTAAGAAAGTAGGTATGGTAGAATAGTTTCCCAGACATCCATGGTAGCGCTCCTAAACGTTTATATAAAATAGTCAAATGTATACTGAAGTTACCAGACTTGTATTGTAACAAGTGTAAAAGTTTGCATATATTTACAATGAGGAAGTATGGTAACTGTCCCATACTGCGTTTAGGTTAATTACTTCCAAAAAATTTTAGGAAGATTTTTACAGTGTACCCAGAGAAGACGTATAGCTTTTCAAGCAGAAATATCCATTCTTTTATCATAACTGAAGGCAGATGAGTTACTGCATGTTATTGTGTATGTAACTGTGACTTAGTGTTGTGAGGTTTTTTTTATTAAACGGCGATTCATAGTTATTTTAATTAATTTCATAATGTCTACAGTGTTCCAGAGTTGTGTTTCCCTTTTCCGGATACAATGCGAACATTACTAGTTGAAGTAGCTAACTGAGCTAGAATTATCACACTTTCAAATAAATCTTGCAAAAACTTGGAATCAGAAATGTATAAATAAATATGATGCTGAATCTTAAGAACACGCTAGTCGAACCCCTTCTCATCCGCCCCTTTCCTTGTATTGGCGCTGTTTTACGAATATGCCAACATAAATAACATTGTTTAATGTGAGTACCAAGGTGTTTCAAACAGTAACACAAGAGTGATGTGTACAGACGGATGCACATACGAATGTTTTGATGCCTACGAACGTGTTCATATGCTTCATAAAATTACCGCATAGTTGTTTAAAGTCATTACTTTTTACTACCTCTGTTACTCAATGGTTCTTTGCATTTTCGGATTGATGTGAAAAAATTATTTATTTTGATTTCGGGTTACGTAAATAAAAAAATTACGTTTCTTGAAAACTGTGTGTTTAGTTGCAGTGGTGGCTCTAGGGTTGTTGGTAGTTACAGAGAACTGTACAGTGTTGTGCGCTAGTTGACTCTACAGTCAGTGTGTATGAGGTGCCGCTTTGACTGCTCACAACACAGTAAGTAACCAGTATATATTTCATCATCATTGGTATACGGCGGTGCCTTCACACGAGTGTTAGTTCTCGGCAACTTGTGCTCTCCCTGCCAACAACCCTCGAGCCGCCACTGGTTTAACGTCTTTGTTGTTTGTTCGCTGGCTGATGACCAGACTGCACAGGATTGGCTGGTGGTTTCCCTGCAAGATTGTTATACGTTCACATACCTTCTGCGC
>PNEQ01019449.1:86595-119045 GCA_003012365.1 Medauroidea extradentata
TATATATATATATATATATATATATATATATATATATATATATAAGCACTATAGTACAATCATGTCTGTTGAAATTGAAATGTATATTGAGGCTACACTTAGTCCAACAAATTATACATTCTAAATTTATTTGACTGATTGCAGTCTAAATATGCATTTAAAGTTAAACTGTCATGTATGTAGTATAGCGAGGGGTCAACAGAATTCACGCTATAATCGCGAATTCCACATTTTCACCTCAGAATATATCCGCAGATAGAAGTGCCGTATATTACAGTCTATGACTAAAATAGTCCGAATCAGGTACACTGTTTGATTCAATTTAGTTCAACATAGTTCCGATAATTTACATCTAGATACTCACCTTTATAGTCAGCCAATAGTGCTTGAATTATTGGCGCAGTTAGGAGCCAAAACATTTGTTTCGCACTGTTAAGCACTGCTATTTGTGTGGGCAGAACAACAACGCTGAACCAAATCAGAAGTAATAGTTAAAGTAATGAATGCACGCTTAATGTCCGAATATTAAACTGGCCGTCCTTCGGTCTGTGTGAAATACGCGACCAAGGTCACCAAAGTAGGAAAATAATAACAATGCAGCAGCCAGGGTTAAATTACGGCTGACCAAAAGCACGCGAAATTGCCAATCAACATCGAAAACAATTATTTCCGGTCGTTCAATTAACGACGGAAAACCTACAAAAAATTTGACCATGAAACTACTCGTTTCGTGCCAATTAAGTTTCTTGCGCATGAGTTAATCTTCAATAATTGTCACTCTTTAGCAATAATTTATTACGAGAGAGGGTAACATTTTCTACCGTGAGGTTGGGCGCGGCTGCATACATATGGAGATTAACTTTTTTTTTGTTTATTTGTTCGTATTTGCATATGGGTATGTAAATGAGGGGGAGTGGTGTCTGGTTATGGCGTCAGGCAAACAGACGTGTGTGTGTGTGTGCGCGCGCGCCACAAGCGGAGGGAAATTCTCCACCAGAGATAAGCGGATTATTGCGGATTTGTGGCTGCCCCGATATCCGTCATAACCGACGCGCAGATGAATTTTTTTACCGCTGGCGTCCCGGCTGGACGTTCACAGCTCATTAATTCCACACGAGCATAGCAGCCAGAGACGTGAGCCCCTCTGAGCGACGCAGATCACGTGACACCGCTCCGGTGTAGGTGGCTGGCGCTTTATAAAAACTCTTCCCTTGCCGCACTTCCAAGCATGTTACGAAAAAATTTAAATAACAACCACTGAAGAGCATCTTTGCCGCAAAGTATTTTATGCAAATTATTCACAATTGCAAACTATCAAAACTAGAGTTAAGAACACACGACAAATACTGTAAAGAAAATGAAATTGGAATAAACAACAGCAACAAATTAGAAAACCGTAGGTAGTGAAGTATACAATAGCTCAAACAAAAATTAATTTTTCAGTAAAATTAAAAATTGTTGCAGTTATCTCCGCGGTGAAAGAAATTTTAGTTTTCCTTAAGATTAACAAAGTTATGAAAAGTATTTATTCTCTGGTACATAGACTATATCCCTAAAGATTACAGTTTGTATAAAAACTATTAATACCAAATATCTATTTCAAATACATTTTATGTTGTTAAGCAAAATTTCTCTACCTCTAACTAAATATTCAAGATTTTTTTTTGCGTTAAGAGCACCGCCTACCCGAGCGTGAGAGACTCAAAAGCGAAAGAGCAGTAAGGTCGACCTTGAAGCGCGCATCAAATGCCGCGTCGCCTCAACGAGCCAAGCGCTGAACTAGCGTGCAAGCTTCCCGTCGAACGGTAATAAAAAGTGGGACACTAAGCGGTGACTATATAATTTTATTGGTGGAAAGTCTGCAACTAAGTTAAGTGCAGCTCGCAATCTGAGTTTCACATGCACCCGGTTAGTACATTTTAAAGTACGGAAGTCTGAAAAGGCCGTTTTTAAATGCGTTGGAGGGCTTAGAAACAGTGTTTTTAACGAGCGTGGCGTCTTAAAAATAAGTTTCCTACCTTGTCTGAAGTTTGTTTTCTTTTCGTATGTTGGCGCAATGGGCACACGTAGACTATTTTCGTAGAAAAAACCTGTTTACGATCACACTACAACGCGTTTGAAGCGTGGGGTAGGCGGCCGCCTTAAGGGTGCGGTCACCTCAGATTTCAACGTCTTTTTTTTTTTTTTAATTTTTGTATTTGTACCAAATATTTTTTTTATTTTAGACATAAATTGTGATTAAATCTTCCTCTCAGGAAATTTTTGTATCTCTCAAAGTTTTTGCGTAATGAGTAGGGCCACGATTTTGTCACGTAAAAATTTTTGCTCCACTTTGTTTCAGTGAGTCACGTGCACATCCGCTGTTCTGTTTCAAGGTTATTGGCAGCGTGTCTTTGTTCAGACACGTTTCTCATTTTAATGCACCAATCAGAATAAGATTATTGTGAGTCTGTACGTCTATAATTTGCCAAGGCAAGTGAGAGTAAAATCATCCAACCACAGACGATGTAGCCGAGCTGCAGGTGTGCACATGACGCATCGAAACCAAATGTTGCAAAAATCTTTTCGCCATAAAATCGCGGCTCTAGTAATGAGTCGTAAACGTCAATACTTGCACTTAACGGTTTTATGTACGCCACTAAAACCAACTGACATATCTAACCGAAAAAGTTCACAGTGTATAACAATGTTTTAGACTACGATTTTACAAATATAAAACAAAAATAAAATGTTTTTGTATTTAATAAAAAATGCTGAATTTTAAGAAGATAGTTGAACCATTTCAAAACTTTTTAAAAATACGAAAATATTTTTTTTTTGTTCTTATATGTGTCAAATCACAGCCAACAACTTTGTTACGCACTGTGAATTTTTTCGGTTTGGTATGTGATTGGTTTTAGCGGCGTACATAAAACCGTAAAGTGCAAATTTTGACGTTTACGACTCATTACGCAAAAACTATGAGATATATAAAAATTTCCTAAGAGGAAGAATTAATCACAATTTATGTATAAAATAAGAAAAAATATTTGGTACAAATATAGTAATAAAAAAAATTGAAAACTGAAGTGAATCGCGCACTTAAGAAACGTTTTTAACTGTGTACGCTGAATCCGTAATTTTTATGTCCTGCTTAGTTTCTATTTACAGTCGGTTAGTATACGTATTTTCGCTGCTTGTAAATAAATACCGTGTTATAATCGGAATGAATATGTACACACAAGAAACAGTACCTACGAACTGCTGTTGTGACAATGGAACTTGCTATAACTACGAGTAAATATACCGATCACCATTCCCAGCATATAATGACATAGTGAGATGCCAAGTTTGGAATTTAGGTAAGCTGTGACATTAGCTGTGGGGATGACTTTGGTTATTTCAGTTGTAGCATGGCCATCAGTTTACTGAGTCTTCCTAGCTATTTAAAACTGTATCGTTAAAAAAAATAACAATGCTTTCAAAAACTGACGAAGCGCGCTTTGGAAGCAATATGATGTAAAAAGTTGAAATAATCTTTAATATAAAAAATTTGTTCAACACCGATAGATGTCTCACAATTCAGTATGAATTAATTTTTTGAATAAGTTTTAATTAAAAAGTATAAAGTCACTGACCAAAAAATTAACTTCAATGTTTGCGTGAAGTTCTCGATAGTTATTTTTCATATTGACAATATAATTTACGAATAGCAAGCAATAAATATTTACGACAACTGATACAAAGTACACCTCGCATTTTTACAACCAAGTTTATTTTTTGTCTGCCACTTTATTCTTATTTTAAGCTAGTTTGAGGATTTAAGTAATGCTGAACCGTGGGACAGTCAATCACTGCTGGACATTATATTTACATTTAAATATTATTTACAACATTTTAGTTCGTACTGCTGATATAGCAAGTTTTTTTGTAATTTTAAAACGAAATGATTTATTTAAAAGTGGGTTGCATGAAACATTTTATTTAAAAATATTCTGCCGCAGCCAGATGACATTTTTATGGAGAGAATTCAATGGCATACCTATGAAATTATTCTACTGTCTTCGATTATTAATGTGTGTGCAGAATATCATTAATTAGGAAGTTTGTAATAGGTGAAAATATAACTGAAAGATTCCGTTACATTCATACATTCAGGTGAAGCCAATAAAAGTGATTAAATTAATTATGGCCAACAGTAAAATCTAACCACTCCCTGGAATATACTCTACCGAAAGTAAAATATCGCTCTGCCTTCAAGGAGAAAGTAAAATTATTATTAGCTGCGCAGAACCACATGTGGTTTACTCGCCTTCAACCTGAATCGTTGTGTTTTGACTGGACAACGTACTTGATACGATGCCTCAATGGAGCGCTGGAGAGGAAACAGTGACAAATACACGTATCACTCTTTGCAGGCGTATGACAGCTTTCATTTTGCATTGGGCTGAACCATAAATAAGTTGCTATAAAACGTTTATAATTGTGCGGGTTACTAAGACATCGATATTTCTTTATATTAATTCAATAACGTTATATTTAAATTAGAAACAAAGTGGAACTAAATTGGTAAAACGTTGCCATCCGTAAGTTACAATGAGTGAAGCAAACATTGTCGATGTGCACTGATAGCCAACGTAGTAACACAGAGATTAATTTTCAGAGGTTCATGTCAAAAATGTTCACCGTACCGTGAAAAACCTATACCGTGACGTGTGCGCCTGAAGGCATGCGGCCTAAGATAATTTAAAGCCGAATTGCATCTAGGCCAAGTGGTTTTCAGGCCAACTAATATTCATGTAATATTACTGTGAATTAAAGGAAACATGACATTTAGGGTATATGATGTTTAAATCAAAGGTAATTAGGCCATGTCAATTCTAGGTTATATGATTTTTAGACAAAGTGAAGTTTGGGCCAAGTCAAAATAAGATCAAAAGAAAATTAGGTCAAGCGACTTAGGGCCAACTGACGTTTAGGCCGAACGAAGTTTTGGCAAAGTGACGTTAAGGCAAAATGAATGTTATGTTAAATGATGGGCTAAATGACTACTGGGCCAATTTAAAATTTTAAGCCTTGTGTTTAAGGCCAAATAATGCGCTTCGGAGTGCAGCACACGCCTTATGAATCCTAGTTGTCACTACCAGCTCAATTCTGTAAGAACAATTTCTCTTCCAGAACACAGATTTCGCTGACATATATAATTGTTGTTTGCAATGGGGTGCGAGACAAATTACCATCTCCAGAACATAAACTGCCTCTGAGAGGCAGATAACCCACACAGCTCAAACGGAATAATATTGTAAAAACTTTTTTTTCTTATATCCGCTGATACAATTTTCCTCTCCGGTTATCGTTCAGTGACAACAGCTATTTGTGGAGACATTTTTTGCTTATTTTCTCGTGATTTTCCTTTTGTGTTTTTGTGGGATTTCAGGATCGTAGCAACATGTGCTTGCAATGGCGTATGTACAGAATAATGGTTCATTTCGTCAAATTCTGTAGCGACAGTTACAGTCGTGTTGAAACATAATATTACAAATATGTAGCGTTGGGCAAAGTAAATTTTTCATTGCAGTATACAGCAATGATAAAAGAAATTGTGTTCTTATTAAAATATTTCAGTAGTAATCTTTATGGTACGGTTAGATCTTTTAAGACAAGCTTAATGTTACAAATTATTATGGATTGGCTAAGAAAACGTTTTTTATGTTTATTGTCTGCCTTTTGCCAAGCTCTGCGTGGTCAAGTACTTACGCACCAACATTACATGAAAAAAATATTTATACAAATTATTTGTTACTTTAGAAACTAGTTGCCGAGATATACGGGATGTAACCTTAAGTAATTCTCAGCTATTGGAGATGATAGAAGGTCGAAACGAGCAACACTTGTCTGTGCAAAACGTCATGTTATTTAAGCGCAGCGTCGAAAACTGTTTTTAAAAGATTTCACAATCGCTGAATTTGCAGTTGTGTGTGTGTACCTATGCTATCTCGGTGGATTCCTTTCTGTTGGAGGGAGATGAAACCTCACCTTCATACTATACTCGTAGATCGGGAAGAAATATTGGCTGTGTGTGTTCTGAAAGTTATATATATATATATATATATATATATATATATATATATATATATATATATATATATATATACATACATACACACACACACGTTAGAAAAACATTTTTTTAAAAAGTACTAAGCAAACACTGGTATGCAGAATTCACATTTTTCATTTTAATTATTTACAAGGAATTCGGCAAATGTTTAAAGAGAACAATTTCAACTAGCCAGCATACACACACGAACACACATACCTATAATGGCAATATAACTGTCCAAGTAGCATTCATGGCCCATTGTATATACAATTATGTTACTCTTGACCTCGTTCGTAATTTCCAAACATTGATTCCATCCTGTATTGCTTTAAAGTTCACATAAATAAGGGAACGAAAAATTACTTTATTATTTTGTACACAAACTAAAATACAAAAGCATTGCCGTTAGTGTTACTTATTGTGGCTTGATACTATTTGGTACTTTCTTGTGTGCTGAGTCAATAATTTGTGGTATGAAAAATTCACGATGTTATTAGGTGACAGGCTAGGCTTCGCTGCCCTGTAGACCATATAACCTGATTACAGAATGTGGGTTTATTGGACACAAGTATCTATGTGATGACAGTTACGTGTGTAAACACTTTATGGAATATTGGCCACTCTACTGTTTTACTTTTAACTATTGGCTAGAAGCGATCTCTTCGGCAGTCCACGACATTGTCGGCCAATGAGATACGTCGAGAGAACATATAACAGCTTGCAGTCTAGTCGGCATGCGGAAAATAATGCGAATTTCGCAAGTCCTTATCGATAGTAAATGAGTAATAAATCCCAAGGCCAATATGGTGCACTACTGTGTCAGCAAAAAGGCACTGGACTATTGATGTCTACCACAGTTTACATATATATATGTATATATATGTATATATATATATATATATATATATATAAAGTCTAACTTACAGTTTCAGTTTCTATGAACAGGGGAAATATTTTAAGACGTTGCCGTGTGTTTGAAAGCAGAATGACAGCAGAATAGTTGTATAGTTGTCCACTAATGTCAAGTGTACATATGAAAGGGTTACAGTTAGGAGGGCGTTCCAGATATGGGTCCTGGAGGGGAGGCAATGCCATAAAAAGTAGATATACCCAAACCTCAGGTAAAAAAAAGGGTTTCCAGAGTTCCTTCATCACAAAATTTTGGATTGTAAGGTGCAAAATTATACTATTTAAGAAGTTTTCGAACTAAAAATTTTAATATACCGCTTTAAGAATGGTAATATTTTATAGAATAAATATGCTTTAAAATTGAAAAACTGCGTGACGATATGAAAACAATTTGGAACATTTTAAAGCGTCTGCCTCTGCTTGGTTTATTAAACGTGTTGTAGAACTTCAAACACATGCATTAATTTTAATGAATATCAAACTAAATTGCACGAGCAAATATTGAATCTAGAAACTAGAAAGTTCAATTTAACGTTACAGAAACAATTAAGTTATTACCTATTTTATAATTCACTATTCTATATAATTTTAAACCCTTAATCGTGTGACCATGATTGTGTTGATGTTTTTCTTTTTTCTTTTGTATTTTACAAAAGCTTAGGAAAGTGCGCGGTAATATTGTTCAATAATTTACTTGGTATTTATTTAGCATCATTTTTTCGGGCTAGTATTGGAAGGGGCACGACCCTTATGCTACTCCCCCTTCTGGTTCTGCTCCTTTTAGCCATGTGACTTTCATATAATGTCGTGCACTCGTAGTGCTGCATATCAGAAAGTCTTTAATAGTTGAATATACATTTTATTTAACCACGGCGAGAAGGAAAACTTGTGCGATACATTTTAGGATAAGTTTGATTTCACATGTACAAATAGTACAAACTTGTCTCATTCAATGTCTCCTCGCGCAGTAGCAGAAGCCAATCACAAAGTTGCAACACCATCAGGACCCGAACCCGTGTCCACCAGTCAAGAGTGAAAATGATGAGTCATCAAACAAGACGAGATTGTAAATACGTCTGTGGAGTCCATTCTGCAGGGTGTTAAACTCATAAAAACTTTTTGCCCCTGTCTTTTCGTGCTGCTTTTAATTGACAGTACATTTTTCGCGAATTTGCAAGCAAAATTCTGATAGAAATCATTCCTGAATTTTCCTTATATGAATAGCATTCTCAGTAAAGAGTTTCCCACGAATTTTAACCGATTTAATTTGTGATACACAAATTACAATTGCGAAGGAATACGTGTTCGGTGAACGTGGGCACTGAAATTAATACTAACTCAAGCTTCATTTTTTCTACGACTATGATTTGCTGACAGGAAAATGTAAAAAAAATCCTGAAATTATTTTAAAGCATTGTGTGATAAATTAATTACACACATTGCAGCGTATGCTCCCGTACTAAGCAAATATCGACATTTACGGAACTGTAGTACGAAAACATTTGATTACACGTACAACTGTGTGGCGGTAATTTTTTAAAAAACTTCTTACCGGTAACACAATCAAATATAATGGGCTTAAAATTAATTACTAATTTTCTTGATAGGATCTATGTAAACATTTCCTAAACTTGGGTTTAAGAATTTGTTTGAGGAAGCACCGGAAATTATATTTTCCTGTTGTGGAGTTGTATTGCCTGTGACGTTACTACAAGATGAATATCCATGGATCAATATGGCGGCTGATATTTTTTTAAAACCAGCTGCGATTGAAACGAATTTAAAACGTTACAGTTCTGTAAAGAGGACACGTGACGTATTTAAGATAATGTGATTCACAGGAACTCTGAAATAAATACAAATAATCAAGAAACTTAAAAAAAATTGTTTTAGCCTTATTTCTGAGCTAACAATACGCCACGTTTCTGATGGAAAGTATGCGAAGATGACATTTTGCACCTTGGAATGCTGCGTAAAGGGTCTTTCCAGACAGGAGTAGTTCTGGCAAAATACTTGTTTAAAAATTGTTTTCAATTGTCTATTCGCGTTCAAGTGAGAGCGTAATGCACATTCACGAGATCGAAGGTAAGGTCTGTCAATGAAAACATGCAGTGTTCACGTGATTGCAGCTTGTAATCAGGGGTGTCCGGAATGCTCGATACGTGTAGTGGCAGACAGGTATTGAGCGTATATGCACGAATTGGTGGTATTTAGGCGAGTATGAACTCATCAAGTTGTGGGAACCTATAATTTTTAATGAGATAGGTATGAAGAACCCCCAGAAATTGACAATTAATATATTTAAATATATAGAAAATTCTCGACATTGACATTTTCGATGTTTGGTGCATAACGATTCTCGGTAATATCTACGATACTAATCTATGTAATTAAGTAATAGACGTTCATTAACATTATCAAAACCCTCGTCATATCAAACCATCGGTATTGTGCAAATGGCAATGTTATGGAACCTGTAAAATTATTTTTTCAATACATTCATTCCACATTAACGATATTTACATCATATTTTTAACAAAACGACCACATAAGATGTATAGACAATATCCATTTTATAGACATTATGTAAAGTTTAGTTGTAATTGATATCATTCATGTTGCACGTGTTGTAGGTATAATTACTATACCGAACATACTGTGTATCACGATCTACGATTGATAAGTGAATAAACAGTACATAGCAACCCTAGTTGGGCGTACATGTGTTTTCTTACGTTTGACTGTAACAGTGAAACATATTTACTGCTGACGTTTCTGTCAGATCAAAATACTGTCAGAGAACAATACCAACACTCGCTTGAACAGTCACCAATTTAACTCTCGTCACACTGCAGCAGCGCGCGCTGGTCAGTAGCTTATACACCCCTTACCGCTTATACTAGTATCACGCATTCTTGTATGCAAACTACAACTCTCACATCTCGGCGAATGTAATATAGGTTTTCATTTATTTTCCTTAATGCTGTCTCTCAGAAGCTTATAGCAGACAATATGCTTTGTTTCGTATCAATTAAGGTACTACCAACTCTCAAGTGCCAATGGCATCCAATGTCTGAATTTTTTTCTTCTTCGTTTATTATTATCGCTACATAATTTCGAAAATATATGACAATATTACATTTGCTTGCAATACGCACGTTTATTTCCATTTTATTAAAACGAGCTAGACTACAACCGTATAAACTTCTTTTACATTAAATCACCTTTGCAAGTTCACTTTAACATAATATAATGGTAATGTAATTTTTAAAAATTTGTTTTAAAAATTTATAAAGTTAGAGACGAATGATTTATAAAAAATACGTAGTTGAAATTGTTACTACTAGGGGTAGCGTTTTCTTTGAGCACTTTATGTTATTCAAAGAACTGTACACTCTAAAAAAATTTGTAAAATTTACAAGGATTTTCTCTGTACTTTTACAAATCCTTGTAAAAGTACAAAAACTTTCTTAGTAAAATCATTAGTTTATGAAGCTACAAAGAATAAACTTTGTAATATTAAAAAGGAATTCTTAGTATCTACACCGGGAGTTCCTGCACTGTAATTTTTTTGTAAAATATGACAAGGTACTTCTTCGTAGTTGTACAAACTTTTGTAAATGTTGAAAAATATTCTTTGTAAAATTATTAGTTCATAATGTTAAAAGGATTTTGTTTGCATAAAAACTAAGAAAAAATGTGTAGCCTACAAAAATCGTAAATTCGCCGGAAATTACTTATGCAAAGATCTCAATCTCTGAAAATAATTTTTCTGAAATAAAGTGCATGTTTATATTAATTGCATGCTTTAAAATAATTATTGCTGAACTGTACATTCAAAGTATACAAATAAATAATGACTTAGCAATATAGAAGTCACAGTGGTCTAGTGGCAAAATACGTAGATTCTAAGCGTGAGGAAAGTGGCTCGGAACTTAGCACCTCCTGATATTAATATAATGTCTACGTCCTTCATTCAAAATCTATTTGATATATAATTTCAGTGTTATTTATGAAGTACAATGAACATTTAAATTTATTATTATCCTTATTGTAAGTACAGCTACAAGGCTAGTCCTTGTAATTTTACAAACATATACTTTGTGTTTTATTACAAGGGCAGACATTGTAGTTTTAATAGGAATTTATTCGGTAGCTGGGTTTCCAAGGATTTTCTTTGTAAATAAAACAAACATTCGCAATTGGGCTTTGTCGTGATCGACGTCTGCTGTAGATAGCTTAGCCAATAATAAAACAGCAGGCCGAGTCACTTGGTAGCGCAGTGCTAGCGAGCAGTTGTTTGCCTGAATACACAGACATTCCTTGCAGACTAAACTACAAATTGCTGATCTCACGGTCTATGTATAATTATTACGTTAATAACATAAATAATTTTAAGAAATATTTTGAGTCATTGTGGCTTGGTAACAGTCGCCGAATTGAACTTTGTCACCTTTCGCTTTTTTGAAATTCTGGTAAGAAAAATGATAAATCTATGACTATATCGCAAATTATATTTACCTTCACAACAGGACTGGCACTGCGATTTAGCTGCTACTGTTTAATTACTCCGGAATTAGTGTGGCAAATGTTTTATATTCATACCTTGCCTGACTCACTGTGACCTGGTCATTAGAGGTGATGGTTTATCGCGGGAAAACTTGACCTTTGCAGTGTTTCAACGTACGTTCAGTTTACGAAAAGACGACTGGCGCTCGCTTGTGCGTGGAACTGTATCCTTATTTGACTAAGCCAATAAGAATACCACTATTGTATAATACTTGATGCCTGTTATTGGTCTGCAGACAAGTACGTGGTGTTAGACACGTAACACCCAATTATACGTCCCGCAAGAAACCACAGTGTTTTCAAGGCTATATTGACGCCAAATATTTTCGCGATATTCCGTCATATCTACTACTGTACATTACCAGCTCAATCGCTATGTCTGTACTCTAGCGCAAAGTAAATATAATCTGCTGTGTAATCAGTTATTTTTTCAAATTTTTCAAAACGTTGAGACAAAATAAAATTCAATATGGCGGCTGAAACCAGTCATAAGTGTGAACCGTTCTCGACAATGCTATTGGACCCAGCAAGGCATACCTGTGCAGTTAATAAGATTTTAACACTTAACACTAAAACTATTCAACGCTACGAAGCTCTGATTTTTGCGCAAATATTTTAGCACCACTTTGCTTCAGTGCCTTATGTTCACATCTGCAGCTATGCTTCATGGTTATTGGCAGCGTGTCTTTGCGTAGAGGCGATGCTCATTTGACTGTGCCAATCAGAACACGTTTACTGCGAGACCACACGTCTTGGTTTAGCGTATAGAACTCCAAGACTCTCAGAGTTAACATGCCATCACTGGCCACATTTAACTGAATACCAAGTAACACCAATAAATACCGTTAAATACAAAATTTCGCACATAGCCGTGAAACGAAGAGATAAACCATTTCGTGTTCCATGCCTCCTGGCAGGGCCACAGTGTGAATTAGAGAAGGCCGAGGTGAAAGTTGGGAAGTTTTGGTCAGCGCTTCACATCGCGGTCTTCAGCGCTGGAGAGGGGTGACATGAGGTGGGTATGGAGCGGCGCCGGAATGAAGGGACGGGGGAAATGGGAGATCCCCGAGAAAACCCGCCGACCAACGGCATTGTCTGGCACGATTCCCACATGCGAAAATCCGTGTACTGACCCCGCCGGGAATTGAACCATGATCGTCTAGATGGAAGGCGAGATGTCCGGCCCCTCGACCACCGCGACACTCTTCACGAAATTTGAATTTAGGCCGTATTTACAAATATATGTATTTCTATAGGCCTATGCTATGCTTATACATAATATCACTGATTAAGAGGGTATGGTACGTTATTCAGCGCTAAAAGAATCAGTTCTAAATGTGTATGTTTCTCAAAGCCAATTTACAAATGTTATAAAAGAAACTGCAGTTTCAGACGATGCTTAGTGCCAAATTTCTGAGCAAAATTTTTCTAGAGTAACGTGATTCTGAATAATTATCTCTGACACCGAAGTCTTGTTTTGTAGGTAGCGTTAAAAATTAAGTCAAAATGGTTTTCCAATGTGTCCTTTAAATTAATTTATTGGAATTAATACTAAACTTGATATAGATTTCAAAAGTATATATCACTAAACGAAACAAGAAAGTGTTTGATACTTCATTAATTAGATACTGTTCAGTGTTTCATTGCTTAAAATCAAGTATTTTTTAAATATAAAGAAACGAAATTTTGATCTTACTTTCAGGAAAATATTACTTCTGGAATATTAGATTTATGAACAAGTTGAATGCACGGTTTTGACTCAGTTTATTTACATCGATCACTACATACAAAATTACGCACTCTGTCCTGATTTGGCCTTAAACGACAGCCGTGAAAAGCTTACGTATATTTCTGGTAAATGATAAATAGGGACACCTGAGTTTTGCTACGTTAAAAAAAACCGCAGCTCATTTACCAACTTCAATAATTAGATGGTTACAGCTGTCATACTTCTAGGTTATCTAGCTAGAGATTTTAGCTAGGCTGCTTCTCATATAGTCATATATGCGAGGAACATGAGCGCCACATTCTGCACGTTGGCAAGAAACGATGTTGTTAAACAAATTGCGTGTTGTTTGCGCGACGCAAGTTCTCTCTGAGTTACAATATGTACGGACCTGTCCCATCTGACACGCAACTGCAAACTACTCTCAAAGACAGATAAGATGGCCAGTAGTCGATTTATAACCTTGCCCTTTTCCTATAAAATACGTTACTTTAAAATGTAACAGCATAGTTTGTAGTTTTGTATAGTCTTTTTTATCAGATACGTCGTAATAATTACTTTCTGATGTTTCGTACGAACGTTTTAACATTGATAAGTAGAGAATGGAAAAATTCGCGGGTTAACCGACATGTAGGCTAGCCGCCAAGAATATATGTGCATTCAAGCAAACAACAGCTGTTCATTGGCTGCACACTGACACAATGATACTGCATGATTGGGTATGCATTTAGTTGATTCTTCATTATTGGCTCAGCGCTCTTCAGGAAGTGTCAAATATGTCAAGGACCAATGTCGAAAGTGACCAAATCTTAGTAATATTTGAAATCTAGCTTGTGCCTGAAAGAACGCGCGAATATTTCAGATCTCTATTGACAAGCACTCCTGGCGAAAATTATATGTGAATATCTGGCATTTCATCTGCCTCGCCGGTCTCGCAAAAACATTGCGTAAAGGCGAAGCAATCTAAACTCCTCCATGAAAGTGCAAAGTGGTGGATTGTTATCCATATCTTAACCGCGAATAGTTTGCGGGCTCGTTACGAGAATGTTTGTGAACAGGTGCCTTGATGTCGGACCATCTTGACCTTCATTAGCAGTCTCACCATCTCAATGTAGCAGGGCCTTATCTAACGAGTGAGATGGCGCAGTGGTAAAATACTTCGCAACACAAGGAAGGGTAACGATTCCCTGACTGGCCAACCTAGTTCCGGCGAAATTTCCGAAGCCACTCCAGAGCGACGTATAATTCCCTAATACTGACCACGACGCTTCTCTTCGCGTCCCAGGTTCTCTGATATTTTCGTGAATAGAATATTGTGCCAGCTTGTTGCAATAGCTTACGTGCACATCTACAGCTAAGCTGCATGGTTATTATCAGCATGTATGTGTGAAGTGACGTTGTTCATGTGTCCACGACAATCAGAAAAAGGATTTAGCAACACCACACTAAGACGTGTGGCAGACACAACAGCCAATGACAGTACTGTTACAGAGGTACAGATATACACGCAAGGCCCTTAAACGAGTTGGCGTCGCAAAAAATACGGGTCCCTTCTTACGAAGGTACAGATATACACGCAAGGCCCTCAAACGAGTTGGCGTAGCGAAAATTACGGGTCCCTTCTTACGACCTCGCTGTTGACAAGACGTTAATAAGACTTACTACCAAACATAACATATACACTTATTACCAACTTAACTTGTAGGACTACTACCAACCTAACTTCTAGACTTACTACCAACCTAACTTATAGGCCTACTATCAACCTAACTTATTGGCCTATTGCAAAATAAAACTACACATACTTTCAAAGTCGTAATGTTTTAAGCAGAGTGTTGTACGATATTCTGTAGGGAATCTGCTGCATAAGTTTTCTAGCCACTTTGAAAAAATTATTTCGTATAAATACCCAACACGTTAGAAAAAAATGTACTGTAGCGCTGTGTAATGAATATAATATTTTGAAACATAATGATGCATAATTAAAATTGAGAGTTATCATTGCAATGGCAACTATGAAAACACACAAACGTGCATGTCCACACACGCGCACACACACACATATGAGGTGGTAGGCGGTAATAAGGTCCACCAGGTAATAAGGCCCAGTTGCTGTTTAAAATGTTACCCGCCCAACGAACCTCTTCGCTAGAGGAACAAACTCAAAACTACTAGTGATGTTATGTAATTGTAGTAGTTTCAAACTCGTAGTCGCAATTGTTTTCTGTAGACCGAGCGTGCAAGAATACGAAGGCGAGTGTTACCTTGAATTTATAAATTTTCTGCTCTAAAGAATCTCTGTCTTTCAATTTATGCACTTTAAATGCATATACGCAAAATAGGATGTCAATATATAAGTACTTAATTAACAACACATGCCTTGAAAGTTCCTCTTAATTGCAGCAAATAAATTAAAAATGTCATGCTAACAGGTAATAAGACCGACTCGTGTTTTCAGTGGGCATTTTAAGCTTGTTACATTTTATTTGTTTTTAATTAAATACAAAGAATCACTCGGGGGCTGTTGAGCGCCATGCTGTCCTTGTTGTATTTATTTTAATATTAAAAGAACGGTTTAGAGAAAATATGTCAGTTATTATGACGGAGGTTTTTTTTTTAGTTCCCAGAAAATTTTTTTAACAACCTGTTCTACTATGGCCATTTTTGTTAAGATTCAATTGGATTTTAAGAAACTGTGGCTGTGTATAACACAAATGGCAGTCTTATAACATGCCGAGAAGAGTCAGATGATGACATGTCACTCTTTCAAAGAATGGCAAATCTTCTGAAGTCACCATTTCAAGTACACCAAACATCAAACGTAAGCGTCACACAGTCCTAGCAATAAGGCTATTAACTACAGAGCCCAAACCCTGAACAGAAATCTCATTGGAAAATAATGTGTTCAACCCACTGCAACCATGGTTCAACCAACCACCTCAAAAGCTAGTGAAGAGCCACGGCTGTGCGGTATTAGCCAATATTTTGTTGCAGACATGAAGGCATGTCTTTCATGCAATACCTGGACCCACGAGAAATGTACTGGACTTACAGCTGATGGCGATGTCCTAAACATAATGAGTACATAACTAATGTTGTTTATTGTCACCAGTTTACTTTAACCTATAACTTTATTGTTTGTGGTTCTTTTAGCTTTAATTTCGGTTGATAGTTTCAACTGGTGGATACGATAGTTAATGGCACTGACAGTTTTAACTGTGTAAATTATTGACTTGAAAGTTAAAGTTGCGTATAGAGGCGCATACGTGTGGAAAATCATAAGCTATTTGAAATTTATTTGTTTGGTTTTATATTTTACTATTTCTGACGAAGTATGCAATGGATTTAAAGACTTTGACTTAATCCTCAGCCATTATAAATTTTAATTAGTGTTTTCGTGTAGTTGTTTTTTTAAATTAATAACTTAAAGCAGGGCTATACAATAAGAATATATTTATGATAGTTAGTTTGTTCAAACTTTATAAACAAATCTGCGTTATTACTCTGAATCTGTAGTGTCTACCAATACTCATGTGTTTAGTTAAAGTCTAACTAAAAATTGCAATAAAATTTTTAATTTACAAGTGATTTTTAATTTGTGTATGTAAGAAATAAAATATCTATCTTTCTCTCACCTTTTTGATTTTTAAATGTAAAGAATTTACAAATTTTCTGGCTACTTTTTGGTTATTTATCTTATTTTTAACGTGGACCTTATTACATGCTGCTGCAGGTAATATGGTCCAGTTACATATATATTTCTGTTTATATTTATAAAGTTACCAGAATTTTTTGATATCGGCAAGTTTGTACAATATTTATGCAGGAGACAAATAAATAGTAATTTTCTCTATTAGACATTATTGTTTACCATCAATATCTAAATAGTTACTAGCCGTTGTTTTGTAAGTGGGCCTTATTTGCCCCCCTTACCTTATATTATTAACATCGGCCGCTCGAACCCCAGCATAATTGTGTCGTTTACTTAGGTTACGGTAGTATTAAAGCCGTCCCTTACTAAGCCCAACGGCATAAATCCGGGAGTCTATAATAAACCCTCTAAAATAATATAAAGTTTGTTATCATATTTTGATGTTTAAAATTCCGAATTCTGAAACCTAATTTCACGCAACAAAAATTCCGCTGCCGTTTCAATTGGGTTTTAATTTTTTAATTTCAAAATTGGTCAGCGAAAAGGAATAAAGAGATGAAAAGCACAAATATTATAACAGTTACTCAATTATTTGAACTTTAATAATTAATTACGTACTTCTCATATTCATTGTTTTTATCATAATTCTGAAGTTACTCCTTTTACACGAGTCATAAAAGGGAACACGTTATTAGTAAAATTTGTAAAGGAATGTGGCGATGAGAAAGATTTTTCAAACTAAACTATTCGTACATAACGTCTTCGGAAAATATAATTTTTCAAAATAATTTTCACACAAGTTTTAAAAATATTTAAACGGGAAAAGACTTATTTATTTTAAAAATAACGCTTAAAAACATTCCGTTTGAAAGAATTATATATAAAGTGAATCCACTGAGGAGTTAAAATTTTAACGTTTAATGTACGCCCAAATCTCGTTAGTGCAAATTTAGCATCCAGAGAACTTTGAAGGTAAGTAGATGGGAGTTGAAGATGGACGAGAAAGGCATGTAAGTAATTAGTGCAGTAATATGTATATAATTGAATGTAGGAGGGCGCGAGTCGCTGTGATGTTGATGCTGGGTACAGGCCAGGGTACGAGATGATCCCCTCCTAGCAGGGTTTGTTTACAAACAGTCCACTGAGGGGGCTGGTAACTAGATCAGCGCGGCGCCTGGGAGGTATGCAGCACTCTCGACGCGGGAGTACTCTTGGTTAGCGCGCCACTCCTCACTGCAGGGGAAGGGGGTTGTAGGGGATAAGTAGACGTGGGGAGGGGGAAGGTCACGTACGCCTTCATTCATGGATGGCTCGGTCACACAATGAAGCGGTAATTACTCTTGCTGGTCGATGGTCACGTACCGCTCCATTGACTAACCCGATCCTCCGTCACAACAATTCCACCCCTCCAACCCCTTACACCCCTAGCGCGGGTGACGACTCGGCACTGTTGCCACGTATCTAGACGGCAACAATGCAATATCCCAACTATTAATTTCCTTTAAAAATTATTTATTTTATTTACTTTTTCAAAACACAATTATGTACAAAAGTGATACCGCAATGTAACTTACTTAAAAAAAGTGTATTATGTTGTAATCAATGAAAAAAATAAAATAAACATGGTATGTTTTGTTACTGCATTGGCGCTGTTATTTTCCTGGTAATTTTTTTAAATCAATGCGAGTTGTTTTTGTTATCCAGAAATAAAAATAACGAATTGTACGTTGTATGGCTTTATCAACGGAGAAAGATTTTCTGGTAATTTTGCTGTCGTGGTCTATGTCCAGTTCGTTATGAATCATAAGTTTTTTCAGGTCTTTATAAAATACAGAATTACATGTTGACAAAACGCACCAATATTCAGAGCATACACGATTGCGAGAAAATGACGCTGAATAGCTTAAAACCCACAACACCAAATAAACAAGCACAAGAAAATATGTAAACATAAAAAGGGGGGAAATAATAAGTACACATATAAATATACACACAACACATAATTCATTCCGAAAAAGAAATACAGTCGATATATGTAAAGAAAGACAATACTGAACGACGAGAGGTACTGTAGCAAAGTCCAAAGTAGCTGTAGACCTCAATTTCAAACAAATCCGTCACATACAACTTTAGAAATACCGCGTGAAAAAGCCGATTTTAACCAAGTTTGAGGGCTTTAAAATAATGCTTCCAAAGTGCGTGGTGTTTTGAAACTTACATTTACAAGTAGTCTGATGTGGGCTTAATTTCCGTAGATACGCATTGTGGACGCACGTTTACTGGTCTAAGAAAAACGTAACTCCGAACAAGCTGCACTCAGTTCGAGCGCCAGCCAGGTGGCTGCCTTAAGCGCTGATGTCTGAGTGTCTAGGACACACATGGTGACTGGCATAGAGCCTCCAGAAGCAACATTAATAACCTTATTCGGCGCACATAACATTGAAGTCTACCGTGTACTGAGATCTGTTTACCAAACATTACTGGCTCTACCTAAAAGCAGGGATACGAAAATTTACGCGAGTTAAATAGCCTGCATTTTAGAATCCACTAACCTATGCACACTCGAGCCCCGTATATTCGTTCATTGTCTGCTATCACAGTGAGTAGCAGCCGATTGGCATATGGTCAAGGCTTGAGTATACGCATGACAGTGAATTCTAACATGTAGGTCGTTGAACTGTGGACATATTTATTTTACTTAACTACAGGTAGAGAGAGTGAAATATTACGACAACCCTTGGTGTTAAAATAGCCTTTAAAATACCAAAGTAGGTTGCATGAGTGAACAAATATTTTACACGGTTAAACATTTTGCAGGCAAATAACCAACGTATAGAGGAGCATATGATATGGCAGAAATACATTATGATATCGTATCGTGTGACAGAAATTACAAAAGAGGAAACCCATTAATTGTATGTCTAATTATAATACCCCGTCCCACAATAATATGAATTTGGTGATAACGATGAATTAGTAGACCTGAAAAATTGGCGATTCTATTGGGCACAATCCAGTAATCAAACAAATTAGGTTTGTGTCGCTTGTGTTATTGGCATTAATTTGACTTGTGTGGCGCATCCTGGACAACTCAGATCCAGTAATAAATAAGAAGTTAAATGTAGGTTTAGTGAGTAACCACTATGAACACTGGAAGAACAATTAGTTATGATCTACTATAGCACACAGATATTCTCGGAAGATAGCCTACATGTCAGCGATCCCGCGAATTTTTCCAGTCTTTAGGCTTTAGAATTAGACAATCGATGTAGCGTGACAGAGATTATAGTACAACCTGTTAGAAAAGATTGTAACATACATATAGTATGACAGAAAATTTAATAGCATGTAACCTGTGGTCTGGTAAAAATACAGTAGGAAGTAAAACATGACACGGACTATCATGAAGCATTCGAGACGATGGAGACGTATGTGCGAATTTTAAATTCCTGCATAAAATTTAAAAGTTTATCATTGCTATGATGCCTAAAGTTAGGGTGATCCAATTTTGAGAAGCACATGATGACGTCTATTTTCTATGCATTTACCAAACGAATGGTCCCGTATTTTGTGCAAAAAACTTTCTCTACTTGATTGGTCCAATCAGAATAACTTTTCTCAAAAATTAAACAGCTGTGAACTGAGGACAGGCCGAATTAGGGTAGCAGTTCAAATGGCGGGAATGGATACGAGCCATAGTGTTGTAGAACACTACTTGACACGGATTTATTTTCGTGGAGAACAGGTGGCCCAACAAATGTTGTTATGCAACAAGAGGATTTAGTTATACACTGTAAAAATGTGTAAATTTACTACACCAATGTATACAAATGTTAGAAATGTAGGCATGGTGAAATTGTTTCCAACGTATCAATGATACCGTGATTATACAAGTTTAGAAAACAGTCAAATGTATGCTGATGCTACCAGAAAATTATACTAACAATACTCACAATTGCCTCCGTTTATAAGCTGACGTACAGTGCATGTCCCATATTTTGTATGCGTTCAAATCTTCCATTACTGTTTGAAGAGTTTCCTAAAGCGTACATTTTTATTGGAGACTGGTCAGTTTCCAGAGCGTTATTTACTATATCAAATTAGTCCAATATTATTTTGTCTAAGAGTGTTTTGTATTATGACTAATCAGTCAACATTTTTGCGTCTAACACATTGTAAAAAGGATCACACACAGAAGTAACATAACTCACTGTGACGCTATGTATAATATGTTAACGAATTCAACTATATCGCTTGCAGAAATAATTGTATTTTAAAGCTTGTGAAATTGTGGAAACGTTTTTAACATTTCACTTAATGAAACAAAAAACTCAAGTTTTTAGCTACAGTGATATTTCACGATAGAGATGTTTCGGGCCAGACATATTTACAAGAACTGTACAGCCGTACAGGATATTCTTATTTTAGTTGTTTCAGTTATGTTTCAGCACGTGTCAATGTTTTGCACTTCAATCACGAGGTTTTATTGCTGAAGTCACCAACTTTTGAGTGGCCGAGTCATACAGGCAAATGAATAATTTAATGTAGTGCATTTAGAATTTAAACGAATATTGTGTTAAGACTATTTCATTAAAAATCATTGGTCCTAATTAACATACATTTTATGGACCTGCGATATTCGCCTTACTGCTTTGTACATAATCAATTACGCTGTACATACCAGGGCAAAACATGATTACATTGGATTCGAGTCTCTATAGGGTGTCATCTACGTTTATGACAACTTTCCAAGAGGTTGTACGTGGTACCAAGAAACTATTAATTATTGGACAGTAGCACTGTTTGAGGCACGTCACGACATTGTCAGCCAACGCGAGACGTAGAGTGGTCCTGTATCTGTTTGGATTCTGGTGGGTTGACATAAAATAACGTGTATCTACGTAATTCTACAGTCCCTACAAGTGTAAGAATTCTTAATTATAAAAAAAGGAAAGTTTTCTTTTCGATGCGTGTCATTATTAGAGACTGGAAAATTTAGGTTACATGTCTCGGCGTCAGCGAGGTGATTAGAGACGGAGACACACATCTTGGTACAATGACAGGACCTGGGAGAGGAGTCAGCCATGGCCTTTGTTAAGAAGCCATCCCAGCATTCGCCAGGAGCGATCTCGGGAAACCATGGAAAATAGAAATCTGGATGGCCGGACTCAGGGATCGAACCCGGGTCCTCCTAAATACGAGTCCAACGTGTTACCGTTACGCCACGTCACTTTTTTTTTTTTAATGTTTGGTGCAGCGGCAATGCGGAATCTTCCGCATCAACACTGCACCAACCATTCCCCCCTTTAGGTTTGACATATTTCGAGTGACCCCAGCAATTTTCGTGAGACAATTTGTATGGTGACAAGGTTTGAGACCCAATGGACAAACACAAATTAACACCCAGCCTGACCTGGGAATCAAACCCAGAACCCCTCGCACCAAAGTCGGCCGCTCAACCAACTGAGCCATGGGGGGTCGGCAGAGCTCGGTCACTATCCTGAAAGTCGGCGTTATTGGGCCTGCATTTAGTTGTTTTTGTATTATTGGTTCAGAAACCTTCCGGACGTGTGGCATATGTCAAATACCAATAACAAATGTAACACAAACTAACAATTATTGGAGGGAATGCGAATGTTACCGGTCCCTGGTCATAATTAAAAGAAAATTGCGGTATAAATGTTTAACTCGACGAAAATATTATAAAAGTTCAAGCTTATAATTTGAAAGTATTCGCTAAATGTCTGTGTTAATTTGCTTCGTATTTTAATCTTGCACCATTCGCTCAGTTTACAGCAGTTCCTGTATTCATGTGTTATGTTTTAAATAGAACATTTGCCGAGACAAGATACTTGGCTGCTAGCCAAGCACAGCGATTGTCTTGTCTCCGAGGTACATTCTCGACTCTGGTGCGAGAAACTTAGGCGTGACAAAAAGTAAACAACAACAGTACCAACTCCCCTCCACTTAGTCTACTATTCTGACCCAGTGTTGGTTCCCTTGAAAGAGCCATGACCTAGCACAACTTGCCTCGACTGAATCGTATCTCTTTTTAACGTGCCCAGGAGGCATTACGCGCGCCAGGAAAAATAAACTTCAACTGGAGTAAGTTCTTGGAAAACCTCAAATCCTCGTAGTGTGTCTTTTTTTGGTCCGTTCGTGTCATTTCGCAGCCCGCCGTAAATATTTACGTCGTACTTCTATTTATACCCCTCCAAAGCCAGGAGACCGATATCGACGTCTCTATAAAAATAAGAGACAGTTTTTTTGCGGATCTTCGCCACAGCTGTTCATAAACTGGTAGTCGTGTTGTTTACGTTTTTTTTCATATCGGTTTATACACTCACTGCATGAAAGTTTCTGCTCGTTCAAAGATACGTCAAAACAGAACGAAAGTTAACATATGCAATACGAGAGAATGCAAATACAACAGGAAAACCAACGGTTTTCAACTAAAAAAATAAAAACTATTCTAGACAAATATAAATATTTATCAGTTTTAAAAACGTATGCATTTTGTTGAAAGAATATTGTTTATAAGTGTCCTAAATTTCTTAAAGGAGTATGAAATTCTGATTGTCAATATGTTTAGCTAATACTTAATATTTATTATCTAAATATACGGTTCTTTGATGGTTACTGCATAACACAAAAATATTTGTTCTAATAGACGTCACAAATAAATCAACGCTACAAAGATTTGAAATGGAAAAGTATTACGATACAAACAGAACAACTGATGTTAACAACAGTATGATTCAAAAGTCAGGCTACTTGGTAACAATGAATATTCTATGAAACTGTACACTCGAGATCATAAAACAAGGAGGTATGTTAACGTTGTTTGAAGAGCCGGGAATGCTGCGGATGTAATTACATTGATCAATTTACTATTGTTACTCGAAGCACCACCTGATCAGATCAAACATGTAGATATAGTTGAAGACATACTCATCGTAAAGTATTCCAGTCATTTCGATCCAATCCATGTTACTATTCAATTTGTGAGTGAGAGAGTGAGAGACATTGCTCAGCGCTTAACATCGAGGTTTTTAGCGTTGGTGAGAAGTGATATGAGGTGAGTATGGAGCAGCACTGAAATGAATGGGCGAATAAAATAGGAGACCTCCTAGGAAACACACATGCGAAAATCCGGGGACCAACTCCGCCGGGAATCGAACCCGGATTGCCTTGGTGGAAGACGGATGGTCTGACCATTCGGCCACCGCGGCCCACAATATTTAATTTGTGTTTTTAGTTTCAAGAACTGCACTGTACTTTCAATATTGCAGTATTCACTTAAACATCGGAACCAATGAAGGACTGGGACTGCCATGTGTTTAATATTTGTTGAAAGTGTTTAGTAAGGAAAGTAAAGTTTCGCGAAGACTTGATATCTGTATCCTTACTGAGAAGCTCTTTATCGGTAGGTCCTGGAAGTTTTTGCGTTCACTGATTGGGTGTTTTAACTCCCAGAGTCTTGGTGTTGTACCCTCAAATCACAGTCGTGCAGTGTCACGGTTAACCTTGTTATTATTTGCACAGTCAAATAAACAACGACTCTGTACAAATATAAACAGCCAATAACTATTGTGCAATTATGGTGTAGGAACATAGCGATGCAACATTATTTTTGTAATAACTTTCTGCTTATATTTATCGAGCGCTAGTAAGCTAGTGACCCTAGCTTCGCCCAGGAGTACTTTCACAGCCCAGTGTCTTGTTATTTCACACTCTGACTGAGGAGTTTAGAAGTTTCAAACCAATTTTTTAAATTTAATAGTTTTCTGTGTATGGCTCTATTGACTCAATCGCAAGAGAAAACTTTTACGACAGTTTTGATGAGGACGTGATATTTCTGCTCGAGTGGGATAAACTCCGACTGAACAAACCGAAGTGAGAGTTTATTTTAAAACTGGGTAAGAATGAACATCCTGTTTGGAGTTGACTGTCAATGTATCGATGTCTGCTGCCGAGTAAAATGAAACATGTTTTGCTAAAATCTCACCTTATAAATTAACTAACCTTGACGAGAATACTTCAAAAGAAGAATTAAATATGCACAACATTACGGGTTATAAATATTATTTAACTAAGAATTTATCCATGCGTGGGTAGAAATGTTTTTGATAAAGAAATATACTAATAATTATTTAAAAATATGTTTCTTACACGTGTCAAATATTACTTTATTATTTCACTTTTTCAACTATACTTGAATTGTTTTGACAGTGTAAAAGGATAGTTTTTCTTCATCCTGTTTTATTCGCTTGCATTTACCAGACACATTTTGTGCATTTGGTTATTTACTTATCTGATGTGATACTTTTATAACTCAAGAATGAAGCTAGAACAGTTTATTGTTGATTATGTAAACGGCTGATACTGTTGTGTTGTAGTAGCCAAGTAGAAGTGAGAATACAGAACTAATGCCGTCTGAAGTAAACAAATTGCTATAATGTTATTGACTGTGTGTAAGGTGTGATAGTGACAGGTGTAACATCGACGCTGTTATAAAATTGGGGTCGTGCGCCTGGGAGAAAGGTACTCAGTATCACGTTCTTGCTGTCTGTGCCATGCAGTCAGGGGTCGTAGCGTTGTAGTGGTCTGAACACTCGACCCCCACCTCGAGATCTGTATTCCCGGCGAGGTACGTCACCGCATGCGGTAATCGTGCCGGGCGGTGTCGCTGGACGGTTGGTTTTCTCAGGGATCTCCCTTTTCCACCGACTCTCTCATTCTGACGCTTCTCCGTCGAAGGGCTTTGTTCCATGGTATTCTTCGAGGTTCTCAGGCGTCAAATAATAAATCAACATTCGGAGTAGGAAACCTCGGCTCTCAGGTACTTATGTATTAATTGCCATTGCAGAGCCTGTACACAAACAACCTCGTAGTGCACATAGAACATTACAATGTGACATGAAACAGCGCTCAAAGCACTCGTGCCTCTTGTCAGTGTGTCTAAAGGGCGACGATGCATCTGTGCTGCAACGTCTGTATCAAGCGTAGAGGCGTAATTATCAGCTCCAACTTAGGACGTGAAAGAGACTTTCAGTAATTATTTTACCATTTCTGTTTGCTTTCTATACATGCCAACAAAGAGAACGTAGAAACTTGCCATTAATGAGAATTTATTAAGAGATAATGAAAATACTAGAGATATTCCCGCCATCTGGCTGGGACACATTGTGTACGAGAGAAAACCGGGGTGAAGATTGAGCCGGCTGCTCGACTAGCGGGACATTTCTGTCGCCCTCCGGCCCGAATAATGGAAGAGGTGAAGTGAAATGAGTGTCGAGCTGTGGCGAAATGAGGGAGGCGGGAGAAAAAGGAAGTGCTCGAGAAACCCCGCCGGCCAACGGAAATTTCTACCACATTTCCCTCGTGTAGAAAATTCGCGACCGAACACACCGAGGAATGAACCCAGATCGCTTAAGTGGGAACCAAGAATTCTGACCACTCGACCATCGCGGCCCCTTTAGAATTTATTAAGTGTTTTTTATCGGTGTTGCCTTATCTACAAACAAATCTTATTTTTTATTTTCCAAGTCATATTGGTCTAATTTACGTAACTTAAATTATTAGTTAAGTTTAAGTAATGATGCCTATAAACGCCTACCTATTCAGATTTTCCACCTCTACTAACGAACTGCAGTGAGAACAACTGTTTCCTGGTATATAGGCAGCTCGAACGTGTTGTATGTTTCACAGGCTGCCTACCTACCAGGGGAATTGTACCAGGTGAATTGTGTGTTTCCCTTAGGTGGCGTGCGTCAAATGGGCTTTCGAACACTCGTTCTCTGACGAAAGTTGTTCTTCACAGCGCGACCTTTCACTACACAGAGAACAGTAGTGATATATCGCCGGTAATGTTGACAGTTTTCTAGAAGCTAATATAGTATCTTCATGTTTGAATTGTTTTTATTACCACGTTTTTATCAGCTAACTTTCTTGTCTGGCCATCTGTTTGCTTGTCTGTTCGGTACACATATCGCTGGTTTAAAATAGATTGCAAAATTTCACCGCATAAATCCAATTAAAAAATAGAAAACAATACATTTAACACAACATGTTTAACATAACACGTTTTCAAAACGAACTTAAAAAGTATAAAATATCTCCTCCTATGAGTGAGAGATGTTGGTCAGCGCTCAACATCTAGGTCTTTAACGCTGGTGAGGTGTAACATGAGGTGAGTATGGAGCAGCGCCGAAATGAAGAGGTTAAGAAAACGGGAGATCCAAGAGAAAACCCGCCGACCAGTGGCATCGTCCAGCACGTTTCCCACATGCGAACTCCTACTATGAAATAAGTTGTACGATTTAAAACGAATAACGTGGAGTGCATGCAATATGGAGTGTCGTTGCGAAGCTGTCACTAACAGTTCATATCATTTACAGTGCAATAACATTGTTAGCTACTTTGGTGAACATATCTTGCATCAATTGTCTATTGTATGCCCCACGTTTTTTGATTAAAATATTACAAGTATTTTTATAGGAGGAATTATTTTATACTTCCTATTCCGTTTCAAAACGTGTTATATCATTTTTTAAATTTAAATTATTATTCGCTTATGTGTGCTCACTATTCACCAGACCAATAAAACGTGGAGTACAATGCTGAACGTTTGTAATTCGCCTGAAAACTGCATAACTATGTCAAATAATCGAGGACTTATCATATAAAGTGTAAAAAACTACAGTATTTTACAGACAACTTTAAAATTTTCTGCAGTGGAGGTTAATGATTTGGTTGAATATTCTGAACATACGCCTACGCAGTTGCAGAGCAAATTTCCATAGTGTTCCGCTAAATCAGTGTACGTTATTTTTACCTATCACAACGATAAAACGGCAGCCTAATTATATGTTGTTTGAAGTTATCCCGCTGTGGTCTAAATGTAACGACTACTGTGTTATTGGCTGAATCTGAAAACGATGCGAGTAATAAAATTCGCAATCTCACAGAAAAGAATGTCCGCTATATTTCATGATTTCAGAGGTGAGATGTTTTTGAAATCGGGTTGGAAAAGACAACGAGGGTGGGTCAACGCACTCTATAGTAAAATAGGCTACACGTGACATTGAAATTAAGTTTACAGTTACAGTACAGTGTGAAGTGAGTAAAACAATGCTGCTCACAACCAGAATACTAGCTTGATTGCTTCGTTCAAGTTTTTAAATGTAATCTATATGTGTGTGAAAGTTTTCGGTAGCTATGAGACTTGGTGCACGACTTAAAAAGTAACTGGAATAAAGTACTTATTAGTATTTCTATAAAATACAACAAAATTGTTACAACTGTAAACTCCCGTAACAAACTCCGTTTTGTTTTCAGAGCTAGTTAACATGTAAACTGTCATATTTCAGGTAAGAGTGTGTTACATGCACTTACAGCAAACCTAGAGGGAATAGAGCACTGCACAACTTTCATGATACTAAGCTTGGTTTTGCTAAGCACAACTAATGAAAATGTGTACAGATTTATCAGTGTGTGTGTTCTTTTACTTACATTTGTAATACGTAGTTTCATTACAATTTTGATGCTTGAGTTGATAAACATTTTAAATGAAAGGTGCCACAGAACAATTTAATACTATATTATATCCCTTGGCTAATATATTTAATGACTTTGCTAATATACGATTTTAAGTGATATTATGTGATGAAACCTAACCCAAAACAACATTTTACTCACTAACATGCATAGTTAGTCCACAATCACCAGCGCCGGGGAAAAGGAAGCATTTTCTTGTTTCTTACAAAATTTTATAAGTTACTGAAAAAGTGTTTAATATCTCAGGGTTGGTTAATAAACATTTGCCACAATAAAACTGACACCACAGCACTGATTTTAAAGTTTACAGTAATTTTATTTATATATATCCAAGTGCGTTAGTCACACATTATTAAAGGCTCTCTGGTGATGGTGACTTCTGCCTGACGTAAATTCCGTAGCCTTTAGTTTATGGCATGCGTTCCTTAGAGTTTTATCGAATAATACCAGGACCCTTCGTTAAGGGCATATCGCTCGTCGGAAGCTCTAGCTGGGGCTATCAGTTTTTGAAAATGAAGTCAAACCAGGTCTCTTCCAAAACCATTTTAGTATCCTGGTTCTAGTTTGAAGCTATTCATAGGATACGTCTATTTCTCACCGCCTGCCAAACTAAACACATATTTTGACTGTTTATAGCAACGAGGAATTTCACCCAGAGTTCACACTTTACTTGTTGACATCAGCGCTGCATTTTAGAATTTATTGCTAATTTGTACTCATATTACTTTAAACCAATTAAAATTTATAATTTAACTATTCTTTTAACATTCAAATTTCAAGTAATTATCAAATACCCCCAGTAAAATTCAGTAACACTACTACAATTGAGTATCATTACAATTTTAGCATATACAAATGTATCATATGTAAAAGGTACAAATTATCAGAATAGTTTTACATTTCACAAGAGCATTACTATAAGGTAAGGTAAGTGGGCTTTACGTCACGTCGACAGCGAGGTCATTACAGACGTTGATAAACAACTTAGCACAATGACAGGAACTGGGAGAGGAGTCGGCCACTGCTTTTGTAAAGGAACCATCCCGAAATTTACCTAGAGCGATTTCGAGAAACCGTGAGAAACAGAAATCAAGATGGCCGTAGCCGGGGATCGAACTCAGGTCATTCCCAAGGCGATTCCAACGTGTTACCGTTGCTCCACCTCGCTCGGTGTATTATCAGTTTGAACATTTTTCAGATTATTCGTAGATTGAGACACGCTTTTAAGTCTTAACTGTACTTTATCACATTAAAAACACGCTGTAAAACTTTCAGATTAGTATTTAAAATGCACTTAACACAATTAACAATTTAATTAAAGTTTATTAAATATTATCAATTATATTTGTTACGCATGGCTGCGCATTAACGCAATTTCCAGGTGCATGTAAAGGAAAATTGCCTAATCTGACTCGCCGTGCTGACTACTTGGACTGTAATGTGTTGGAATCGTCTGCGATGATGAGCAATGCCGTTGACCCTCTTTAAGGGTTATGTTGATCCCAGTGATTATGACGACAGTCTCTTAGCTTATGACTGCGACCTCTTCGATTGTGAAGACATCCTCCTCACATACGTTGGCGACTTCTTCAGTTGTGATTTTAACCACTGCGGCTGTGATAGTAACGTTTTCGTCCGGAACCACGGCCATTTCGTATGTAATGTATTTGTCTGCGTTGGCGATCTCGCTTCAAAAGTGACAACGCCTTATTATTGTGTTTTGGTGACCTCGTTGGGCCATGGTTATAACCGATGTTAGCAACTACTTAACCAGAGCTAACAACCTTATTTCATTTGTCAACATCTTTGCTTGAGATTGCAATAACTTTTTTTTACAGCAGGGCGGGTGGGTGACCATGATGAATCTTCATGACTCACAAGGAATGCTGATGATTCCTGATATGAATCCCTGTGAATCGTAGTGTGAATAGTTATGAACCCTGATATATGTCATTACACTTTGCATTGTAACCTGATATTAATCTTAAATGAATCCTGATGAATCCTAAAATGAATACTGGTGAATACCGGTGAACCATGACAAATCCTGAAATGAACCCCTACGAAACCTAATAAATCCTTATATAAATCCTTAAATGAAAACTTTCAAGTTCTGAAATTAATCCTAATGAAATCTAATGAATGCTGGAATGTATCCCGGTGAGACCTGAATAATCCTGATGAACCCTGAAATTTATATGGACAAAACCTTGAATGTATCCTAATGAATCCTGAAATGAATCCAGGTATCTCCTTATGAATTCCGAAGTGACTAATCCAGTTGTATCCTGATGAATCCTGAAACGACAACTGAAATACAGTAAATATGCCCTAATTAGTTCTGCAATAAACCCTCACATGAATCCTGAAATGAGTTCTGATGTGGATAAGGATATGAATCAAGATTTCATTTTAGATACTGAAGCAGGTGGGAAGTGTTTTTCAGGTCTAAAACTGAGATAATGCCATACTCTTTAGTTTCTACTGGTTTTGCGATAATTATTTAAGCTTTGACGAGAGTAGATATCAAAAATATGTCTGGCAATTTGATTAAAAATAATTGTTGTCGTGACAGTTAATTTTTTCAAAGAAAGAAATTATACGTTTCGACTAAAAATTCAATTAACTAGAATTTCGTTAGTTACATAGATAGCTAAAAGCATGGTATTTACTGCCTTGAAAACATTAACCAATTTGGAGAAGACAATTTTAAACAAAACTGCCAGACAGATTTTTTATACTTGCTCTCGTTACGCGTAATAAATTAATGCAGCTAAATAAGTAAAAATTAGAGAGCATGGCTTTAAGGTGTGATTTAATAGTGAGTTACTAAAATGGCGACGACTGTTCACCCCATGTTGATGTGTTGTTCGCCCATGTTGGCGACCATTTCGAGGATGTCGAGTTGTTCGCCCGTATTTTCGAGCTGTTGGTAAATGTTGGCAAACTCGCCGCCTGTACGTGAGACTACTTCAGCCATGCAAACAGCCTCTGTATGTGAGTTATCGGAACATCGTGTCACTACTGCTATCCACGACTTGTATTGAAGTTCGCAGTGCAACGACACGAAGATGATGAGTGTACAAGAAAACGTATTGTACTGAATAAATAAATATTTTTGATTGATATGTTTGATTGGACACAACATGGATATAACATAGACGATTTTAGACAAGATTTCAGAAATTATATGTTTTACATGTAGTGGTATACACATGAAGGAATAAATAAAATGTATTTTTTAATAGTTTTGTAATTTATGCATTTGTGTAACGAAGTTACGGGCGGAAGTGTAGGGATATGTAGTGGAGGATTAGGAAAGATACTAAGGTTGAGGTTTGGTTGAGTGGCGGGGAGGGTAAGGATTGGTTAGGAGTGTAGATTAGGGGTGAGTGTGAGAGTGAGGTTTGTGAAGGAGAGCGAAGTGATGTAAAAACAGTACAGTTACTCGAAACCATCCCTTCCTCGTTGGAAAATCGATGAGCGAATAATTTACATGTAAGTTTTATAATTTAAATTATAGTTTTATTAATTTTATTTTCCAACATTTTAAAATCATTGGATTGAATATTTCAAAATTGAACGTGCATGGCTAATTTATCAGAGTGGTCCTTGAGACGGCCGTCCGGGTGAATATATTTAGCACACTCCAGATCTAGAAGTGCGGATTACGATATAAATCTCAGATAACATGATAAAATTTTCATATTGTACCACAATTAAGAATGTTAAATATATGTTTCATATACGTTTTTGTGTTTTTTTTTTGATATGATATAACTAAAAGTCTAGTGTCTTAGTTACCTACTATGAAATTTAACTTCGTTTAAAGACCGAAAATGCAAAAAAAAAAAAAAAAAAAAAAAAAAAAAAAAAAAAAAAAAAAAAAAAAAAAAAAAAAAAAAAAAAAAAAAAAAAAAAAAAAAAAAAAAAAAAAAAAAAAAAAAAAAAAA
>PNEQ01019450.1:0-20166 GCA_003012365.1 Medauroidea extradentata
TAAATATTTAAAAAAATATGTATGTATTTTTTTTATTTGTAAGAAACGTAATTATTAAGAATAAAACTTAGTTGGTCAATAATCAAGGCAGACGATCCGAAAAGCAGGAACGAGCAGCGAGAAACAACTTATACAGGAGTTTCACTACAGTAACCTATCGAGACGTAGTGTTGTACAACCTCTATGAGCCCAGGACACAAAATATACATATTTTTTCAATAAATTTTATTTTCATGAATTATTTCGACGTTGCGTGACGCAGTTGTTTGTCACTCAGGTCTAAATTCTGGGAGGTTCTGGGCTCGAATTCCGTTAAAATCTGCGTGCGAACGTTCAATTGTGACACACAAAAACTACAAGGCAGATCGAATTAGTACAATTTACAAGTAGTATTTAAAAGGGGTAAAATTGCAGTTCGCTTTCCACGTAGGTTCCTCTGCAATATCAGCTGACATATCGTCGGTATACTGCCAAAAGTGATTAAGTCATAAATGCTATTTCGTTTAAAAACAGTAATAAATTGTAGATATTAACAAAAATGTGGTATGTTACTATACTGTGACACAACAGTACGAAACGACGAATATAATTTAAACTTGGGCAATTGTTCGTGAACATCATATACATATTCCTAGCATTTTTATAATTTTATCTCATTTTGACATTCTCACTTTTGGCAGTAAACCGACGATATATCATCTCACTAACCTCAGGTTTGGGGCACCAAATACGTTACCGCGAAACCTTAACTCTCTGAAACTTTGTAATGTCAATAAAGTTAAAGTGAATATTTTGACAATATATAATTGAGGGCACCGTCACCAATTCTTGTGCACAGGGTAAAAAGATGTTTCTCATTCGATTAACCTCTTACCTTAGATGTCTGTAACTACCATAGAACGGCAAATTGGCAGTTTTATAAATAAGGCCCAGGCGAAGTCGCTGTTAGTGGCAGGGACAAACTTAAGACTGTTTTTTGCATGGACAGCTATAGCTACTTATCCTTCTGCAGAATTAGTTCAACTAGCCGCTTGGACATTCTAACACTTGATGACTGAAGTACCAATCTTGTGTACAAAGAGGTTTTTCAATTAAAGTAAATATTATCAGTTACGAATAATACTCGCGAGCAAAGCCGCGGGGGACTGCTAGTAATATATAAAATTCTCGTGTCACACTGTATGTTTCCCTACTCCTTCGAAACGGCTTAACCGATTTCAGTGAAATTTAGTATATACATTCGGTAGGTCTGCGAATAGGTTTTTATCTATTTTTATACTCCTAAGTGCTACTGTGTAGTAAATATTTTTAATTTAATAATTTTAGAACCCGGTCGATAACTGTGTAAGTGATAATTGATCAGTTATCACCACGAGCTGATACCAGTCTATCCTCATCAGGTGTCGCTGCTGTATTATTATTATTTATTAATTTCTTTATTATTAGACCTCTTCCACGTATATACCACCACATCCTTACACACTTACAATAAGTTATTTATGTGACAAAACAACGTTTGTCGGGGCAGCTAGTTAAGTATATAAAATACTCTAATGTCAAATCCAGCTGATTTTGTTTCAGTATTGTTGAAATTAAATAGAAAAATAGACGGAACAACGTTGCGTAATTTCGCTATCAACCATACTAGCAGTAAGGCAACTATAGTTTATGTTGAATTTACAGTAACGGCTAGTGATATTTTTCAAAGGTTAAATTTTTTGTGCTCACTTAATCCCGAACGACCTATGGAACGGCACCGCTGTGTTAGTGGCGCCAGTTAGTCAGTCGTATGGGAGTCATTTTTCAACACCCGCACCTATTATTATAGGCTAGGGACCTGAACAATTCGCGTTTTCTTTTAGGCACAAGCTAGAATTCCACCAACAGTAAGTTCACGTCACTTTCACAATTGGTCCTTGACTTATTTGACACCTCGTGTAAGTCGTTGAGCCAGTAATAACAATTGAACTCGATGCTGGCCCATGAGACAGTGTCAGCGAGCAGCTAACGAACAACTTTTGTTTGCTTGAGTACACAGATGTTCTTGGAGGCTAGCCTACAAACAGTGAACTCTCGAATTTTTCCCGTCTTTAACTATAGCCGTACCTCAAGCACTACTTAATATTTTGAAAGTAAGGTTGGTAATCGCTAGAGACCTGAACAATTCGCGGGTTCGCTGACTGTAGGCTAGCCTCCAATAATATATGTAAACTCAGGCAGACAACAGCTGCTCATTGACTGTTCGCTGACACTGTGAAATGTGCCTGCATTTAGTTACATTGTTATTATTGGCTCAGCGACTTACACGAGGTGTCAAATAAGTCAAGGACCAATTGTGAAAGTGGCACGAACTTACAGTTGATGGAATTTTAGCTTGTGCCTGAAAGAAAACGCGAATTTTTCCGGTTTCTAGTAATCGCGCTTGCTAGGATCGTTGTTGTCCTTCAGTTGATTCGCCGCATGCAGCGTCAACGCCCACGTGTTTCAGAGAGAAGGTACGCAGTCTAAGTACTGAACGGAAATAGGTCAAATGGGTCCTAAGGTGCTTCATGCCGAAACGCTGAGTTCTCTTCAGCAGAATTAATCTTCAGAGGTTCGAGCGGTCAGTACAGATAATCTTACGTGGCTGTGCTTTCTAAGTTAACTATCAGGAAACGCATAGCTTCAATACGAAACACAAGACGTCCGTTACAGTGTGCGTGTGTCTTACATTTTTCTAAACTAACACGAGAAGGGCTTGTTATTCAAACGACAACACGTATCTCGCAGCGAACTGAAGTGGTAACTACGCCCAGTTGCTGACGTAACTGGTTGCAAGCGGAAGGGACACACTTTCAACATCGCATTTAGAGTCATGTTGTGCAATTGTGAACATTAAGGTTGTTGTGAAAGTACTTCATTTCTAGTGCTATGCAACATAAAACGAAATTGTGTATTATGAGTAATAATAACGGAAATTAGCGGGAAATTTGGCTGTTTGCTAGACTCTAACGTGCTATGTATAGGGACTGGAACATTTCGCGAATTCAACTAGCTATAGGCTAGAATCCATAGTACTATGCATACTCAAGCCCCGTCTGTTCGTTTATTGTCTGCTGTTCCACTGAGTAGCAGCTACTGGACAGATAGTCGGGGCTTGAGTATGTATAGTACACTGGATTCTAGCCTAGAGGTCATTGAATTCGCGAAATATTCCAGTCCCTAGCTACGTATGACACTATAGGATTATGATCGACACTGGCTACCATTTGTTTGAAGAATTGTTCCACTCTTCAACAGGCTCAGTTACAACGAACGGTAAAGCTTCAACACTGACCCGTCCCAAATATCTTTACGTGAGTCGCATATTTCATAATTCAATAATAATAGCATAATGATAGTGCAGTTTATTGGGGACTATGTTGACTTTAAATATGTTCGCCATCTTCCAATGTCTCTAATAAAATAAAACAAAAAACAAGAAGTTACCAGCACAAATTGAAAAACCTACTTTCCCCAAAATGGATGCAAATAAATCCTGAAACTTAAATCCGTCAATGATATCTCGGAATATTGAATAATAATATTTATTAGACGTACGATACTCGAAATATACCAAAGATAAATCAGATTACCTATTAATACACGAGTACCAAGATTAATGAAATTGAGGAAAACATTTTCTGATGTATCTTTCTATCATAAAGATAATAAATAGCCACCGTTTTCAAAATATCACAAAAGGATAAACGAGATATGCGAAAGTCAAGTCAACTTAATATATAGTATATGTACCAAGTTTCAAGAAATTTCTGAAAATATTTCATAAGTTAAGTCATAATATACTAAAAATATAAAAAGTCCGCCATTTTGAAAAAAATTTACACCTGATGAACGAAATACACAAAAATCAAGTCAGCTTCGTTCGTAGTAGATGTATACCAAGTTGAACTTCTGAAAATATTTCCTAATATATGGGATACTATGCTAAAAAAGGCAACCATTTCGAAATGTTGAACACAGGATAAACGAAATTTTTAAAATTCAAGTCAGCTTTGTATGTAGTATACATGTACCAATTTTGGTGAAATTCTGTGAAATATTTTCTGAGATACGTAATACTATGCTAAAATTTAAAAAAATAGCCGCCATGTTGAAAATATGAACAGGGCGTAAACGAAATATATAAAGGTCAAGGCAGATTACAATGTACTATATGTGTACAAAGTTCGATGAAATTCGGTCCACTGGTTCAAAAGTTTTAGAGGAACACGGTCTCGCACACATACTCACACGTAGACACACACAGACAGGAAGGTGATCTCGTAAGCCTACCTTTTCCTTCGGATAGTTGGCTAAAAAAACTAAGAAAAAAGTATATAAAACGACAGATAGAATGCACTTACAGCATGCGCCTTGTGAGTTAGACCGCCTGCGCAACACCGAGGTAAGGAAAGTCGTATTTAGGTAGTTAGTTGTTAGTAGGTCTGCCGGCTCGTCTGAGTGTCGAATGGCCTTATACGATGTATAGTCCACATCTCCAGTTAAGTCTATGAAACATTAAGAACTGAGCGTGTTCATTGTTACTAAAAACTGACCAATGTGTACTCGTACTTAGACTGCGCCTTAGCAAATAGTTTCATTGTGTATAAATCTCGAGAGATAACATTTAAACAGAGGACTCAATACTCATTGTGTCAAATACTTGTCGCAGCGGTATGGCGACGACACCCGAAAGATGTTTAATAGGGCACTTTTTCCTCAGGATTGTACTGTTGAATTCATTCGATTCCTGGCTGAACGAATACCTTATATCTTTCCTTTTAAGATTTGCGATTACCAGTTTTATCGGTGCCACATTACAACAGTTAAATTTCGATGTATTTATATGCCGCGTTTGTACTTCAATTTACGTGGTTATAGTGCTTCGTTTTGTTTATTGAACTTAATGAAAATCTTTATTTCTCAAATTATATTAAGTCTTTTGCCTACTGTTACTTGATTTTCTCTTAACTTTCAATATTATTAATTCATGAGTTTGATGTCAACACGTAATAGTCAGAAGCGTAGGCTTTTGTTTTTCTTTAAAAGCAATTAATTTTGAAATAAGTGAAGCAAATAGCGTACGCAAATGAATAGTAAACCACCCAACTGTAAAATCATAAATTTACTGGTTTGCTTTTAGTAAAACAGAAAATTAATTACATAGTAAACGTAGCACATACACATTATTTGTGTACTTTTCTGATTTGCGATATTTTGTGGACCAGATGGTAATTTATTTCGGTACATAAGAAATTAATTACATTTGTTGATCAATTATAATTTTCATAAACATTTTTGTATAAATGGTTTATAATTACGTAACAACACCACAACTAAGCGCCTAAATCATATAACTAAAATTACATGAAATTGTTGGAATGTAATTTACTTGGTCTGAATATAAAATAATTATACATTATGGAAGTATTTTTTAGCATTGTTTCTTAAATTAGCGAATGTTTTCTTTAATTAAATAAATAAATGCAAACTGCCTGTCCGTTAGCCGTATTGAGGGCGCCACCTGCCACGCTGATAATGTTCCAAATGTGCTCATTGTGCCAATATTCGAAAAGAAAACGATACTTCGTGCAAGTAAAGAATGTTATTGTTAAAACAGCATGTTCGTTAAAATAATGTTTCGAAGCCCTCCAACACAGCTAAACACGGCCTTTGCAGACTGTCGTACTTCAATAGAACTAACCTGTTATGTGAAACTGAGATAGATTCATGTACTGAAATTACTGGAGACGTTTCATCAATAACGTTATACGACGCTTAAAGCTCCATAGTAAAAATGGATGGATGGGAATCTTGTACGCTAGTTAGCGCTTGGATCGTAGTGGCGATGTGGTATTTGATGCACGCTTCAAGGTCACCCTTTTAGCTGCATCGCTTCTGATCCTCTAACGCACAAAATTACTCAAGGTAGGCGCCATTTTTATGAGTGCATGGTAGATAAATAAACGCTGAAAATATCCCAATTGATTTGCACCGCTTTTTTGAAGCCAATATGGATAAAATACTTAATGACAATCCTAGATAATGGTATTTGCCAACTTTATGAGTAAATTTTTATCCAGAGTTAACTAATTCGTTACGCGTGAGATCTTGCGCCGCAGTTAAATGCACGAGGTTCCGGCGTCAGAGATTGCACCTCAGAAGTTCGTAACAATGAAAACAATTTTGTTTCAAACTTTGGATAAAACTATTGTCTAGGGTTTCTATTGTTTAATTTTGCAAATTTGCTTCAAGAAACTTACAGTTATAGATTAATGCTTTTGAGGTTGAATTATATACCACCCCCTCTTAAGGAAATAATCAACTTCAGAGCAACAGAGTAGGGCAAATATTACAATATTAGCATAAATATCATGGTATTTAATATTATCGTGCTTAATTAGGACACGTTTATTCCGATATCCAGTCCTAAAACATTCCAAGCAAATTTAATAACTTTTTTGTAACTAATTGACTTAAAAGTTTTTTCGAACTGAAAAATTGAGTTCAGTTGTATGTCAGCTTTATTTAAAATCATTTATGTAAAATGAGCACATGAAATACATGCCAAGACTGTTATGCTACACGACAAAACCTGCAATTTAATAACAAAAGAGTCACATATTATAATTTTACGATTGAATGCAAATTCAATTTTATAGGTCTTTTGAAGTCAGAAAATTAATAACCGTAAAAAAATTTAAATTTTACCTAATTTATCAACTGTGTTGTTTTCCACTTGCATACAGTTTTCTCGAGCTATTTCTTATGTAAAAATTCTGTACATTTAATTGCACCGTAAGATTTTAATTTGGATGTATAAGAGCAAAGACTTGAAAATAAATGTATTTCTAGTAATAAATATTGAGACTGAATTAGTTTTTATATATTGTATAATGATTAAATTCTATAGCGGTGATAGTTTAAAATGTTATATTAGCTACTACCAAACACGTGCTGTGGCCACATACCAGCAGTTATAAAAGTAGGAAGCAGCATAAAACATAGCAGGCCGTAAACCACCGTATCCATTTGTAACCTAAAAGCCAGTATGATAATTATCATTATTACTGCAGAAGTAATTTAGCATAACTTAATGGCCGTAAATATGTCTGAACTTATTTTCGAAAATTATTTATTCGGGACCACTTAAACATTAATAAAAGTGACTACTAAACAAATGTCTCTTGTTGGTAATAAATGCACTTAAATAAATTAATTTTTAGCGTTATGAAATATTTTTTATGAACCTGGAACAACTGACTGTGAAATAAATTATCTGTTATTTGTGTTGCCTGAAATGACGAAAGAATATTTACAAATGAAGGCTTGGATCAGTGAAGACACACAATGAACGCGGTAATGTATAAAATGATCTAACGTAAGTTTAGATTTAAATCCTTAAATAACAGGATTTAAAACTAATGATTGTATTTCGTCTCTTGATAGGAGAAAGTGCCATTTAATAAATAAGTTGTGAGACCATTTAATAAAAGCACGTATATTCTCCAGCCGAACATATTAAAAAGTATATAGAAGAACACATTAGATATATAATAAATGTGTATTATGGGAGCATTTAATGGGTAGAGATTCATAAATGTCGGAACTTCGTTTGAGACTTTAGATTTGAAACTCCTGAACTATTTATTTAATTTCGTGATTGGGTCACTGTTATTGAAACTCTCCTTTGAGGACTGTGAACCAATAGAAGAGATGCATGAAAACATACACTGACTCCCGCACTGTCTTGTCACATGACTGTAGCAACAGTCAGTGAACAAGAAGCTAAAGACAGAGTGTACACAGGACTGTGGAATCCAGTCGGCTGGTCGTTGAACCCGTGAAATTTCCAGGTCTGTAATTATGGATGCAGGCAGGGTAGCAAACAAGTCAGTTCCGGATTTATGTATTCAAATGAAATATTTCCGTACCAACACCAAACATTTCTGTACAACTTTGAAGCACAAACAATTGATATTTAAGTTATGTTTTGTTTTTTTTTTTGACATTCATCATATTATGTTAATAATTTTTCCGCCTGGAAGTTCTAAAAATAAACTTGTGCTCAGGGTTTGTAATAAAACATAATTGTCTTTTTTTTTTTTTTAAGTCACAGTTCTGACTACATGTTTATTTGCAAAAGTAAGACTGTCGTTTAATCAAACTACAAAATATTTTTATACATAACTATGCAAAGTAAATGAAGATAATAGCGTCTATAAACAGTGTGTGGATACTAAATTTTATACCACTCATCAATGTAGGCCAACCGAGTGGTAATAACTGTTCCAAGTCCATCCTCAATATACTGTTCTTAAACACTAACGAAAGTTTCTCTATTGTTGCTGGTGTTATTCGCATGCACGGTCATTTTCCTGTATATTGCAGAAATTTATTTATTACGCAAATCATTAAAATTCGAAGCATTAATTTTACCGTGGCAATCATGCACGATCAAAATTTCCGTTTATTTGCCACAAATCCCCTACTTTTAGCGTACGGACCGTACAGCTTTATAATTCCCGTGCATGCCCAATTAAATGGTTAAAATTCCGTATGTGTGGGAAAATTTCCGTACAGTTGGCAACCCTGGTGGTAAAAATAACAAACAGCCAAAATATTATCCTACGCTTGCTTAGCGCAACATACGCATACGTAAAATAGTACCTGGACCTGGAGCTTAAAAGGGGACTTTCTTCGTGTAGTGTTGCCAAATTTTTCATGTAAAATGTCGTACACGCCACTTATATTTTTGTCTCCACTTTAGCCCAGGATATGCGTGGTGTGTTATTATGCGGTTGTTTCTGGACATCCTCTCGCTTCTCTCTCTTTCTCTCCCTCTCTCTGTCGCTCTCTCGCTCTCTCTCTCTCTCTCTCTCTCTCTCTCTATATATATATATATATATATATATATATATATATATAGTACATGCTGGATGTTAATCAATGAGGTTTAAAACTCTCCCTCACGCTGTAGGGGATCTTAAGACGAGTAAAATGATATAGGACACGTGGTGTCTCAAATGCTGGGAAGTGCCTGAAAAATGGCACGCAAGCTGTGGTATGTGAGGTTCAAAATCTGTGTTGATGTAGCAAATAATTATTTTTGAGAAGTCAACCAATGCAAAAATGGGCAGATCTGACAGTTCATTGGGCCGCAGATAGGTATAAAATACTTGCCTCTCACTGAAGCCCCTTCGGTCCGATTCCGTTGGCGTCACCTGCATACTTCATTGCCAGACTAGTAATTTCTGCAGTTCCATGGTTATAACTGCTAATACACACACAAGCCAAGAGAATAGCTACAGTGAATGGGGAAACGTCACGAGATGCACCAGTTTCCATTCAAACTAAGTATTCATACCTCACAGACTACAACATGTGTGCCGTTTTTCAGGCACTTCCCAGCATTTGCGACCCGTCTCAGCATCCCCTACAGCGTGACGGAGAGTTTTAAACGTTATTCATTAACATCCTGTATACACACATATGTTTTGAAAAATAGGCACGTACAAAAATACCCTGATTTCGCACGGTCTTATAACAACGTATGAATCATTGCTGTGGTCGCTAACACAACACGTTGTTGTAAGCCCGAATATTCAAAACAGTTTAATTGCTTTTACTAAAATGATCGTCTGCAAGTGGTAATCATGCAGTCGGTCACACATTATTTTTTGTTATTCGAGAGACCACATTATTTATACTTCAAACAACACTGCGCAAAATAATGCGTGTCTGCTCTCGACATAACAGGGAACCCAACCCGGGAGCTTTCGCATGAAAATGAACTATGGCATTAACCACATAGTCATTAATGTTTTCAGCGCCAGCTACAAGCAGTTTGAGGTAAAAAAAAAAAAAAAGGAGGGGGCACACTGTTGTTAAATACTCATGCGTTATTGGACCATGCCTACCCGATATAAGTTGTGCTGCAGGAAACAGTGTATTTAAATATGGCCGTGCGTTTGTACGCCGTGGTAGGCATGTTCCAAGAGCACTTGTGATTGCGTGAGTTGTACGCTGAATAGTCCATGTTCGCGTGGCGCCAGTGTTTGTAGCCAGCTGCCTTTCAGTTTGAAGCCTGTGAATCACAAGCCACTCATTGGATGTGAATATGTCAGGATAATATTTTTGAACTGTTAATAAAAATTAAAATACTCTTGCAGATCATTAAATTAATATTATCATAATTGCATTATCAACTAATTTAAGGCTAGTATTATTGTTTCAAGATCTCGTATCACTCATCGTACTGCATTTTTAATCATTTCTTCTCAATTCGAGATTTCCACATGATTTATTTAAACAAGTTATAAAAGAGGGTCAGCCAACTACCATAACTTGCATTTTATACATTATGTCTGAATAAGAAGGTTCATTATAGTAAGACATCACTTAGGATATTACAAAATTTAACGTAAAAATTATCTCTCGCATTTTAATGTAAACCGTAAAAAAATTACTAACAATTGTGTACAAAAATCACCCAAAATCGTAAACTCCAATGCTTCCATAAAGGTAAAGTTTCAGCCACTCCGCTGTATATGAAGTCACGACACGGAAATAAGTATTTTTTGCGTTGGAAGTTATTTGCTCCTATAACGACTTAAAAACACCCGTGCTTGTATATTTCACTACGTTCAACCATCGGAATCTACTTTCATGGAAATTTAAAGACTTAGTGTGTAATGACTAATGAGTTATATATTTTACGTGTTCGTAAGAATGTCTGATTCTCCGCTCTATTTATATTATTTTAAGTACTTAAGAATTTTGGAGTATGACTCATTGAAGGAATATACGCTCCTGCAAGGATTTTTAAGGTAAAATTAGTTATTACGTATGTTGTCGTAGGAACTATCATGCTGTTGACGTAGCAACAATAATAGAGTTTTACTGGTACGTACGACTGATATTTAGATGAAAAAGTGAAACTAAATCATAGTATTGAACCGTAAAACGGGATGAATTGGAACAGAGGGGTGAAAAGGTAAATAAATAAATAAGCAAACGTCTATGTAACGTGGTCCGACCGCTTGGCTCAGTGGTTATAAGTTTCATAGTTTACCAGCGAATATTTCCGGTCTCTATTTATGAAATATCAAATAACAACTTTTTTACAGTAAAAAGTGAATTCTCGTGTTACTTGTAGACTTGCAGTTTCGTGAAACAGGCTCCGGTATCAATGCTTTTTTTTTTTTTTTTTTTTTTTTTTCGTGTAAAGCCTGTTTTCTTTTCCGCCAAATTGCAAAAAATGTCATTGATCACGATTTTTAAGTATTTGTTGTACTTCGGAAGATTTATTTGGGAATATCACCATGAAAAGCTTTTCGAATACACATAAAACATCTTTGTAAGGTTTTTAACAAAGTATTTGTTAACTACAAAAAATAGTTTGCGAAGTAATTGACAAAGGATAAGTTATAAAAAAAAGACTACAAAGTAAATGTCCTGATACACTTTATAAATGAATGACTTTGCGCGTTGAAGTGCCGATAAGAAGAGACGGAAGTAATGTTTTTGACACTGTTTTGTTTGGGAAATACTATACATACACATTTTGTAATTATGATTTGTAGTGTTTCTAACAGAAAAAAAGCTTGATGTGAAAAATGTATTTGTTAACGTACACATGGCTGTTACAGTCGTTTAAGTAAAAAACCTATGTATTTCCTTGTTTGATCAATAACAATTACAAGAAGCTTATTAAGTCAATCCGAAGGAACTGCACGTGCATTCATGTAGAGCAGCTGGCTGGAATCTCTATCCAGGCCCTTTAGAATGCAAGTCAGGCCTCATGTCGAAGCCATCTAATATTGAATATGCCCATGTCGTAATTAGTAGCTACGCAGGTCATTTGACTCGTGCAGTAACGATGTCTTTATGTTTTGATTTTATTTGTATTTACGTGTCTTCGAGATTGAGGACTTTGGAGACGGATAGACACAATTTTACACTATGACAGAAACTGGGGCGGTGGATGTTAAGGAACCACTTGGAACGATTTCGGGAAACAATGGAAAACCGAAATCAGAATGGCCGAAGCCGGGAATCTGAACCGGCCTGCACAAACAGAGTTGGTAATGTGAGTGGAATATCGACGCAAGGTCTACCACATGCCGCGTATCAAGCAAACAACACGAGTGTGCTTTGTTTGTACACGAATGTTGGAAATACGTTGACGGCGCTGTGCGGAGTAAACTCACCCTCGGCGGGCGCGGCGGTCGTTGCAGTTTGTTGTTCCACGGTGCAAATTTACAACGAGCTTCGTGCGTCTCTCCGAGAGTTTATGGCCTGTTTGGTCGTCGTCGCGCGTAGCACACCTGTTGCCGTGCTCTGGGGAGCCTGCTGGTTGGTGGTTCGTGTACCTACCCTGCGTCCTATCATCGCTAGATAATTCGCGTACAGTCTCTAGAAAAGTCTTTGTCGGTGTTAGCGATGATTAGAGACCTGAAAAATTCGCGTTTTCTGTTAGGCGCAAGCTGGAATCCCAGCAACTACAGGTCTGTATCACGCTCACAATTGGTCGTTGACTTACTCGACACTTCCTGGAAGTAGCTGAGCCAATAATAAAACTATAACGGAATACAGGCGCATTTCACAGTGTCAGCGAGCAGCTAATAAACAGCTGCTGTCTGCACGATTTCACAAATATTTTTGTAAGCTAACCTAGTGAACCCGCGAATTTTTCCGGCCTCTAGCGATGATTAGGGCAGTGAACTTCTTTGCGAGAATAATTAATTTTACCCCAGTGCTTTACTTGCACATCTGCATCCCTGCTTCATTTGGCGCATTCCGTTTCTGCTGGAAATCTCTAAGATCACTGAAAGTCTGCCAGTGTTCGTCAGCATTAATGGAGCCATATTACCAGTAATCTGTACATATTTCGTCTTCTTCGGTGATTTGCTGGTTTAGGAATGACTGGCAGTGATGGACGTACATAACCATGTCTGCTACGAACTAAATATATAATCTTAAATTATAAGTGCTTGCACCAAATGCTTTTTAACACCTCAAAATCCGCAGTAAATGGCTGTGGGAAAAATATGAAACAATGAATTATAGTCATGAACTTTATACGTAAGTATAGGGTAAGAACATTGTATGAGTATCACCCCACACAGATGCGGAATGTGTTCACGAATAGAATATTTATTTTTGCACATTATTCTTGAAAATATTTTATATTTCTCCACAATACTCACCACACCAATTATTTAATTATTTATTTTTTTTATATTTTGCAAAAAAAATTAAACCAAAATACATTCTATTAGTGTTTAATGGTATTTTTCCTTCCTCAAGTAAACGTACAGTGATGTAGCACTACGAACTGCGTTTCTAAAAATGAATTGAATCTCGTATAAAATACAATTTTGACTGACACTACATGTCCTCCAAAGCTCTTGCAAACTCAGTTGTTATCAGTAGTCGTAACCTCGTGCATGCGAGGAGTTGGCCGGAAACCGCCCTCCGTGACCATCAGTGGTTGTCAGCAAGAACGGTCCTATAGCTGACGTTACCGAGAATACTGGCCAGTGCTTTTCAACAGTAACGGAACGCTCTGAATGTTCTGACAGCGTGGCTTTGTGAAGTAATGTCTCTCATTTGACTATGCCAGTGAGAACAAGGTTACTGGAACACCACACGTCTGTAATTTGTGGAGACTGGAAGTTTTCGCGATAAGGTTTTTTGCACCATTTTGTTTCAGTTCCTTGCGTGTTTCATGGTCAGTGACTGAATGGTTATAACTCTCAGCATCTTGGGGTTTTACCCACATATCACAGACGTGTGGGAACGTAGTAACCTGGTTCTGATTGGTACAATCAAATGAGAGACGTCACTTCACAAAGCTAGACAGAGAAAAAAGTTTGCTACAGCTACGTAAGTTTCTTTATGGCGAAACAAAAATATATTTTATCTAACATTTTTGTAGGCTGTACAATCTTTGAAAAACATAACAAATTGGTTTTGTTGGTCTAAGGAAATTCATGTTTAACGGGACTAAACCCTCCCGTTGAGGTAACAAAATCAGCATGCAACCATTTAGTCTATTTAGTTGAGTCAACGTTTACACGGTTGTTTCGCCATATACGGCTGACTCAACCAAACTTGTTTCTCTCTGTACACAGCAAATAATAGAATACAGCTGCAGATATACGCGCAAGGTTCTAAATCAAAGAAGGGCAAATTTCTTTTTTCGCAAAAGCTTCCGCTCTTTAGTAATTTGCGTGTAGTACCCCAAGAGACGTGAGAGTTAAGTCATCCAATCACTGACTATGAAACAGAATTGCAGATGTGCACGTAGCGTACTGAAACAAACTTTCCTTTCAAAATTTCCACTTGGGCAAAGTCGCGTCCGGACATCTAGCGCTGTATAAGAAGTTTGACCACTCAAAAGCCACAATTGTGATGTTACGTTGTCGCACGTGGGACTAAATTAACAGAGAATAAAAAGTTTTGTTGGACGTGGTTGTACAGAAAAATGACTATCATTATATTCGATTATGAAAAAGGAAAGTGTTGCAGATTTTGAAGAGCCATGGTTGCTACCGGTATAAGAGAAAGTAACTCTGATGTATTATAAATCTTCAGGTGCATTTAAAACCGCTCTAATGTTATTTAAAATTGAAAACGTCAGGATTTATTAATATGTCTATGCAACGAACTGTACCAGCGCATATTTTCTCTTAACAACGACAGACAGCTTATTACCATTGCAACAGGCCCTCGGCGTCTGTGTTTATGTTTACAATGTTCTCAATACAGTAACTATGTAAGGATAATTATGTGATCACTATGCCCGTGGCTTTACATTATTAAAGTCGCTAGTGCACTCAGATTCTCACATACAAAATGAAGTCAGTTATTGGGTGTTGGCTCGATCCGAGGTGACCAGCCCCTCTATATACGTCGTAATTTCCCAGGCTGCGGTTTGCTGTGAATTTTCAGAATTGTTCTCCGTTCAATATTACCCCCGTCTGCTCCGTCCTGCTCGGCGGTTTCCTCCCGGAGGAATGCAGGCTTCCGACAATCAGCACTCGTCCGCCCCCTCGTGCACGAGAATGAACTCTGCCGAGGCGGGCAGCAGGGGGTATGCGCAAATCGTGGGCGACCCGCAGAATACTCCTGGAATGCTCGCTGGCCGAGCCAGAATGCGGCCACCCCTACGTACAAGAGAAGGCATACGCCATAGAGAGAGAGAGAGAGAGAGAGAGAGAGAGAGACAGATAGACAGATAGTACGCCGCTACTGTAATGAAAAGTTCCAGTGGCGTGGAAAAGGAAGCGTGCGTATCAACTCACATACAGGCAAAAACTAAAAGACAGCGTGGTATTACGGAAGTTCAATTGTTTTCTGAGAACGAATTTCAGCGCCGTCAGACTGATGGAAAGGCATATGAAAAACGTCTTCTGAAGGGGCTGTCCAGAGTAAAAATTTTTAATTTTGGGTCCGTTTTGTTTTAATTTGCACTCCACCTCTTTCCACTCTAATAACAAAGCCATATGAGTACAATCGTGTTGAATGTATATATTTCTTTCGTCGAATACGTGTTTAAATATATATATATATGTAAATGTTAGTTAAAAAGTTCACAGAAAGCGTATTGCCATGAGTGGCAAAAGACTCGCACTAGGAATAAGGTAACCATGAGGAAACACTTAAAACTCAGAAAAAATGTGATGGCACTTGAACAGACTTAACGCCCCTCTGAGACTTTATGAACGTTTTGCACAGTTCGTGTTTATTGCCGCAAATCTAGTCTTACGTCACACAAACTAACACTAGAATGTAACTAACAACAAATTTTCATGCGTTGGTTTAGTGGCTAAATTAGAATTTTTTAAAATACTTGTAGCCTGATTTACTGCTGAGTATATTTAGACACTTGAAGATCCCATATATACATATAACGCTTTATAAAACGTTATGAGTTGGTGCTCGTTTCATAATCGACTGTCAACATCACTGTAGTTATGACACCAGAGTTTGCGTTACAGTCACTACATATTAAAAAAAGTTTCACTAACATCGAACTAGCTTTAATGGGGTTCTGATCCTAATCCATAAGTGTTATTTTCGTTACCTCTTTTACTAAGAATGGCCACAAGTAAGAGCGATCTACGTATCGTAGAGGCGAAATTAGAGTTCTAGAGGTTTTGATTTATCCTCAGTTTTTATTAAGGTCATTATCCGTCATTTCTACTGCGTTTATGACAGTTATTTTTTTAAAATCCTAAACAACGAGAGCAAATATCGAACAAATGTTGTTGAAAACAGTGTGTATGCTAATTTTTTCAAGACAAAATATACAGAGGTTTCTGCTAATTATGCAATCGAGGAATTCTCGTAAATGAACTAATTAGCTGACTCTATATTTTTGTGTAGTAAAATTTAGACTTCATAGTAAAAACATTTTTTTAACAATACTGTACAACAGTTTTTCCATATATCCTCTCGTTCAGGAATAAAAAAAAATATCGTGAAAGCAGTAGAAATGACGGATCATTGCCTCTTTTGTAATCAAATAAAAACCAATCCTAAAATCACTAGGCACATAAAATTTAGCGGGGTGTAATTTGGAATGCAATAATATTCCAAACGCTTACAGTCACAATAAACGTTTGAATTTTCGAATGTGTGTGGTAGCTTATGCCTATATTCAGAAATGCAGCTATAAAATACCGTTATTGAAGCAGCTCATATTGTGACTCAAAAGTTTGTGGATAGATGCCAAATATTAACAACTTTGTTCGGAAGGAAAATACTTATTGCAAAGTGGAACGTGTTATAAAGCATGGAAAAGAGAAGCAGGGATTTGCGAAAATCCGCATACAAACTCTCCACAAAAAGTATAGTTTCCGTTCTTGAAAAAAAAAATTACATAGTTTTTTTCGATTAAGTTAGCAAATTCTTCATGTCAGTAAACCACCAAATATTTATACGAATTCATTGCTTGAATTTTCCAAGGATCTAAAAAATCAATCTACATATTATTTTAATTAAATGTTAGTGAATTAGATTTGAACGCGTTCTTTAAATTACAACAGATTGAACAGAATATTTTTGTTCAAGTAGTTTAATTACACTCTTTATTCAGGTACTTACATTATCACGTATGTGGTTATCACTTTTGACATGCATATTTTTGACTTTATCCTCTTCTGAATGAGGTTCTATTAAATATGGAATTATCTACGTATTTCCTTATAAAACGCTATAAGAAGTTAATAAGTAATAAATAAAAACATTCATTTGTGTTTAAATTTGAAACGTGTTTAAGTTCGAAGTAACGATATGATGTTTTTATAGTACAGCCTGGATTCTAAATATATTTGGTTCTACTCCAAACCATGAAAATATGGAAATGTTTTGAAAATTGACCCGCAGTTGCGTAGGTCCATTAAATTAGTTCAGTTCATAATGCATTCTCGTCGTACAAAAATATCACTCCAATGGATTATAGCCATTATTGAGTGAGGTAACGTACAAACTGTGTGAAACATGTTGTTTAACATGTATTTTTCAAAAACAAGAGCTGAAATTGTTTCAATTTGTTATACACATGAAATACACATTTAGTTAAGGACTAAATTATATTTGAACCAAAACATAAACAAATTATCTGGTTCCGTTTTTTATTGTTTCTTACGTATAGTTACAGGTGCCGCATGAACAACATTTTTATTTATTTATTTTATAATTTCACGTGACCTTAGCATTTCTTAAGAAAAGTAAGTTTGAGAGAGATTATTAAATTTCATTGGGTTAATGTTGGTCTGTTTGCGGATTATTTTCAGTAAGAACTTTGATATTACGATAATGCCAAGGATATATTATTATTTGTTGGAAGAAACGTATTATATTTAATGACAGTTTAGAAGTTCAAATTTATTTATTACTGCAGGACACTAATTGGTGATCGTTAATTAATATAACGTAAATAAATACGACACGTTATCTACTAATAAGAGCAGTATACACCTCCTATATTAATGAAAATTGTATTTTATATGCACTTCTACGTTTGCAAGATAAAGATTTCTTATCTTCCGCTTGGCGCACGTAGTAGCATGGTTATGATGAATTCTGAATTCATTCACTTATCTGAATAATTGACCGTAGTTCTAAATATAGAATTTTACAGCCCTGGGGCAGCCATTATTCTTTCATTGCTCTTTGCCGGTATATTGCGTGAGAAGTTGGCAATCTATTTTTATATCAGCATGTTAAAAATGGCTATCTCTGGTCCCGTAGATCAATCGCTAATCGATAAAACAGCACTGGGTCACAGCGTAAGCAAGAAGCGCAGTATTACTCGTATTTTGGCGTACAGCTATACACAACTTTAATAGCTAAAGGACCTTGTTGAGTCCTACTTTTTTTACATTTTAATATTAAAATGATTTTGTGATTACTTGCGAAATCGGGTTTTTACACCAACAGTTACTAAAAAAAACTAGGTCTTGACCTAGTAGCTTAATAAAAAAAAAGTAATGCATCGAGCCTTCAGCTGACACATCGCTTAACATCTACCATAAACAACAGACTGTACGCTTCAGAATTCTGGCATACATAGTTTTTTTTTTCGGTATTTATGTACTACGAATAAACCCTGGTAGGACCGTTTTAGAACTAAGGTGTACGAAAAAATGTTAAATATTTATTTGTTTATCCGATATTTAGCTGAATTTACAGAGCACATTCAATTTCCTGACCTACTTTCCGAAGAAAAGACATGCTTATGTGATGAATTACCCGTCTTTGTGTCAGTTTGTTTGTCTCTGAATCATTCATTGTGTGCGTGTCTGGCTGTGTGTAGTCCTTTAAAAACTTTTCAATCCGTGAATTGAATTATACTTCACTCATAACACATTAATATAGCAAGGGAATCTTTTACATTTATGGTTTTGAACTTTTGTCAGGAGCTTGTCTTGGAAATGATGACCTTTGGTTATTTAGCACTCTGATTTTGGTATTAAAAAAATCTAAACTTCCAGCTTAGAATGATGTATTATACTAGGTAGCTCACTTCATGCAATAATAGTTTTTATGGCATAACTAGAAACTACTCAACCTGTTCCCACCAAATTTGTCACGTCAATAAAATTCTGTAGGAAATGACACTTGTTACTTGATTAGTTAAGATACTCGTGTTCTATGGTTGCCACATAAGTGTTTTGATTAATTTGTATTGTTTACCATACCACTGAACAATTTGAAACTAACAACTTTGTGAATATAAATTATCAGCTACATGCATTAATGACACAATTACGGTGCCCTAGTGGCCACAGTTTTCTAATCTAGCGCATTATGTGGTAATTAGTCTTAAATTATACGTCTGTTATGTATCTCAAATATTATAGACCTGTTGTAAACAAATTTGGCTCATAATGACAGATGGTTGAAACGGACAAATGCTGGAGTTTTGTGTTTTAGGCGTGTATTCTAAAATATCGGCGTTACGAAACATAAATAACATCTTGAACTTATCCTTAAAGACATGAGTTTTTATAATGTTGTCTAACTAGATCAATGTTATAGTTTTTCAAGGAAAGAGTACTAGGTACTTGACGCTTAAATTGAACCTTTTATTTATGGTATTTAAGAAATTGAATAATTTCTCGCAATATTTCTTTTAATTAGTGAAATTCAAACTGTACAGAACATCCTTGTGTATATTGAAAATACTTAGCAAAAACTAACAAATTTAAATGATTTATTATAACAATTTTTTTATTTTTCAATGGCTATATTTCGGACAGAAGTTTAACTATGCAAGTTTCTTACAAAGGAAGCAAGATAATCTATTAATAACGTATTTTACTAAGAACTATGGGAGTTTAAAATGAAAACTCAATGACTATATTTACATTTTCAGGAACATTTCTATAATTTTTAGTAACACTGTGATATCCACCAGAAGGCGTCTAGCACGTATCAAATTCCGATGACTCTAATTTTGAATGTTAAAGGTGCCATTGCAAACATATATTGCTTGATATGAACATTATAAAAATAAGCTTTTGAATTTTTAAGTGATCTTATTTACTAACAACAATTTAAGTGATTTACGTTAATCTGTAATTTATAGACACACGAACTTATCGCGAAAAGAAATTTGCCTCACTTTGT